>JABVXS010001214.1:0-17122 GCA_013365335.1 Madathamugadia hiepei | reverse complement strand
AATGGTTAAGACAACTTCTTTCCGAACAAGCTGGCAAAGTAGTTGGGTGGGGTGGACACGAGGAAACTCGTTGAATAAATCGGCCCAAAAGAATAGAATTTGATATTATTTCAAATTTTTTTGTTTATCCTATCCCTTTCGATAACAGCAGACTTTTTTGTCCGTTAGAATTGGTCAATTTATTGTTCATGAACGATTTCCACTATTGGTGGTGAAAAATATTACCGTTGTTTAGAAGAGATTGATGGCGAAGTTTTTTTTTTCTTTTTTTGTAATATTTGATACGGATTTTTTTAGATATTATTGCTATTATTAACTAATTCTTAACAATTGTGTTAAGCAATGCTTATCGATGATGGTAATAGTTTACTTAGTAGAAATAAAGATATAGATGAGTATCTAATTGTTGAAAAAAAGGAAATAATGAGGATTACGTAGGAATTTAAATTGGAGACGGAACTGAAGCTAGAAATGAGGAAAACCGTGAATCATGGAGGCTTACAAAAGACTGATGAGAAATCCTTCCTAAAAGTGGGTGTGATTTACCGAGCAAAAGTCCCAGAGAAATGAGAGTGAATAAAAGGCTCATCATGTTAGCACTAATAATCCTTTGTATGAGTTAGAAAATGTGCAATGTGTTTGATTAAATGCAATGCGTTAAAAATATCTTTGTGGTTTTTCCGATACCGTTCAGATGCGGCAGCAAATAATTTTAAATTTAAATTTGAGGTTCTCGGCGAAATTGACACTGAAATTACCGTTCGGTTTGGCGTGATTGATGATGGCTGTTCACGGTCCTCTAGACAGTCTGTCAATACCGATATAGTCGTAATTCACTGAGAATGTAATGTCCGGTGTTGTAACCTACGGCATAACAGCACTTCATTGTTTAAACTTCGGTGGGTTTATAGGGGCTTGTGCCTTCCCACTGCTGCTCGATCCGGTATTGCACCTATCTCCGGAAATGGTCCATTCCAAGTTCGGGATGAAAATCATCCGGTTAGACTCCATTGGTAATAGTGTAACGCAACCGAAATTTTAAATGTTGCCACGTTGGTATCTGTCGAGAACGTGACTTCTTCTATTCATTATCACTCAAATTTCTTAACCCGAAGTTGTAACCAATTTTGAGAACAATTTTTGATTTTTATATTTTCACTCAAAATTTGAACAGGAGTGGAATTACGTATAAACGTGAAATGTTAATTAATATGGACATGAGACTTGACATTTAATAGCAATGTCGTGTATCTTTTGTCTTTTTTTCATTAATTTTGTTATTATTACTGGTCGAAGAGAGGGGGAAGACGATTTATATGTATCACTATTAACGGTGAACACGTAAAATCTATTAGTTATTAATTAAGAGGTAGTTACTTTCTTATTTTTTTTAGTCATGCTTGTTTTAAGAGACATGCTAATTAGAAAAAATCTTTCCTAAAGTTTAGATTTACTTATTCATATGTGCCGAGCAGTTTCTGTTGCTATAATTTGAGATGATTTGTAAATAACTAGAGATTTAAGCTGCATGAAAGAACGGATTTTGAAGTTCTGAATCAATCGAAAATTTATTTCGCTAATATTTTGTAATACGGACACGAAAATAAATTACTGGAAAAGCAAACTTTTCAGAAGTTATTTTGCAGGTACTTAATGGATGTAGCTTTGAAAGGTATACAAGCCACGGGTAAATTTTTCTGGCATCAAGATAATGATTTAATTGGAAATGGAACCTTTGGAAGGGTAGGTGATGGAATTGAAATTTTCGAAATTGGGAGTTTGAAACTGAACAAGTGGATGTTAAATATTAGTCATATTTAAAATGCAAGTATGCGACGCAATTATTCGGTTGCTGAATTAATTTTTTTTTAATTATTACGAAATTGATGAGATGACATAATTAATATCGACATTTGTTTTTATTTAATTTGATTGGTTTAAATATGTTCAGCATTTCTTTCATTTTTCAAAAAAAAAGACAAAAACAAAACAATTTAACAGGTTCATAAAGGTCGAAATCAGGATACAGGTGAATTTGTTGCGATCAAAATCAGCAATAAATTTCACTCTGCACAACACAGTCGTGAAATTGAAATTTTACAACAGATAAATTCTCCATATATCGTCAAATTTATTGCTTCTGAAACGCTTGGTCAAAAGGTACATTTTAGACATAATATTTATCATTCAAAAATATTGTATCGATTAATTATGTTAATGAAATGAAAAACTTGCTTATCAAATAATTATTTGATTTTTTTTTTAGATTTCTCATTCTAAATGGACTTAAAATTTTATCATATTGAAAGATTTTTAGGACGTGGATGGAAGTGAACAAATGGTGCTAATCATGGAATTGGCTGATGGTAGTGTACGAGATGAATTGAAAAAACTGGAAAATATGTTTGGCTTATCGTATCAATTTCTTTTGCTGTTGATTGATCATCTTGGTATCTTTCTTCTGAGTTATGCCACATTACATTGTCTATTTACTTTGAAATTCTCAAGTATTAACGTTACTTTGATTTCATCGGATTTCGTCTCAATTTACCATGCATAACATTTTCTTACACTTAACTATATTTCGAGCTTTTAGGTCTATCAGTCAAGCATTCTTTCTTACAGCTGTCGTAATTTGACGTCGAGGTCAAGGATGAATTGATGATTTTTTTTTTGCAGGAAAAGGTTTATCTTATTTGAACTCCAGAAAGATTGCTCATCGGGATGTCAAACCCGAAAATTTATTAATTTTCACTAAATCTGGGAGGTACATTTTTCATTCCAAAAAATATTTAAAAATAGCTCTTTTAAAATTTGAAAACTGAAAAAATGTCGAAAAACTTTTTTAGCTTTCAGCATTTATAATATTCATCCATATTATATGCAAAATTTTTCTGTTTTTCTTAACATTTCAGGATGGTCATCAAATTATGTGATTTTGGCGGTTCAAGATTTCTTACCGATAACTTTGAACCATTGCGTTCTATTTGTGGTACACCAGGATATCTTGTGAGTCACAGTCATTTATTCCAGCTGTTGGCGTAAAATGATTTTTTGACGCAATTTATATATGGGATCTAACAGATTAATTGATTTACTTCAAGAAATATTTCATAAAAATTCATTCATTACATACTGACGCAACATCCGAATGTTATCTTTTCTAGCATACAAATAATAGGGTCAAATACTCCATTGCTATTACCTGATGTCATTTGATTATGTGTTGGTTTATAGAATGAGCATTCTACGGCTAATTTAGCCCGAAAAACAACGGACTTCTCATATACGAAAGATGAATGTGATCTTTGGTCAGTAGGTTGTACGTTATTCGAATGTGCAACTGGAATTTTACCTTTCGTACCAGCAAATGGTAAGTTGTAGTTATAATGTTTCGTAGACTGGAGATGGAAAATATATGCATTCAATAAAAATTCGTTATTCGAAATCTTAGTAGTAGTATTTTGTGTAGCTTTTCCTTCAATTTATTTGATCCTTACTGTGACTGTAATATTTCACTGAAATACATATTCCATTAAAGGGGCGAAAAATGCTATTGATACGATAGTAGTACTACTAAAAAATACTGCTATGCTACTATAATAAAATCCTACTATGAAAATACTACTAATAGGACCAGGAGATACGTGTGGGATGTACGATATGATGGTAAGCCGACCGTCAGACGCAATATTTGGTCGAACGAATGAAACGGGTCAATTCGTGTGGCAGAAAGATTTTCCAGCTGGTCGATGTTTATACCCGAAGTGAGCTTTCCTACTCTTCATATATCTTGTACATGGGTATTCTGAAAAAATAATTTCCAAAACTAATTAAAGCATTTGCTGATCAACTGAAAAACCATCTAAAACTTATTTTAAGATATTACTTGAAAAAAATTGAAAACTATTTTGTTTGAAGACGAAATTCGCATACAAATGCAGTGTTTCTTAATCATAAAAAAAAGATTATTACGATGAACTGAATGTTTACGTTTTTTAGGAGTTTGCATCGAATTCTCGGTGAATTTTTCCGGCGTCTTTTTGACAGGCAGGAAACAACTCGGCTAACTTTCAATCAATTTGAGGAAATGTGCAAAGAGCTATTAAATTTAAGACGAATACGTGTTTTTAAAATGAACGTTATGTGCTTAGAGGAATACTTTGATACTTCATTCGTTGTTCATTTTAAGAGGTGAAAATTTTTTCAGATTTTGAATACTTCAAAAATATTCTGGAGATGAATTCAATTTTTCATAAAACTTAGGTTCAGAAATTAAAAATTTTTGAGATATTTTAATATCTCAAGAAGATTTCATCTCTTTCATGTTTTCAGGTGCAACTTTGATGATTATATGAAGGAGGATATCCCAAAGCATGATCTGATCTGTCTGTTAACACTTCCAGATGGGTATGCGATTAGGTATAAGTCATCTCCACTTCCTACAAGCTTGATTCATTGCTTTTCTGATATTATTGTTATGGGACTGAAGAAAAACGGAAATTATACTTTGCCGATGAAATTGCCGCATTTAGTTGGTAGGTTTTTTTTTATGTTTTATGTCCTGATCTGATTTAATATATTTTTGAACAACATACGATAGCACTGAACAAAGAAACAGCTGATGAATGTTTTTAACTCTCAGCAAATGCACTAATGAACATAAGTTTTGCTATTCATTGCTGTGATTAATTTTGTTTGAGGAAAATTTTCTGGTTTTGTAATCTGAATATCATGTTCAGCATGCATAATTCTTCTGATTTTGATGAGATGCAGACGAACTATGTGATTGACGAATTTTTTTAATTCAAACATGGCATATTTTCAGTTGATTCACCATCTCCGCTTTGTAATCGTGAGCTAACATTACATGAAATCAGACGTACAGCTGCGATTACGTTAAGCGTGAAACGCCAGACACATGAATTGCAGAATGCAATGCTGGATGTTATTGGAATTTTGCGTGCAATACATGTCAAATTATTGAAAGAAGCTGAGATTTTAACGCATGATTGCAGTTTTGCAAGTTGTTTAGCAAAGCAACTACGTTTGTTGTCAAAAGCAATAGCACTGAACAAAGAAACAGTTGAGGAACGTAAAGCTGTGGAAAATAATGCAATCTCGATTGCACGAGAACTGAACTTCATCAGAGGTCGTCACTGTGTTTTCGTTTATCCATGTTGAAATGATTATTTGAAATCATTCACGTAATGCAACTAGTGATACTTTTTGGATAATTTCTATGTTCCCTGAATTGCTGGATGGGTCAGCGTCACTTGTAAGTTAGTTCATGACCGTTTCTACGACCTGTTTAATAAAACTCTCACGCAGTATCATGATCAGAACAGCAGATCAAAACAAACTTTTGTATTTTGCAGCTTTTTTGGTCTAAATTTTAGACAACTAGA
This sequence comes from Madathamugadia hiepei, assembly GCA_013365335.1. Taxonomy (NCBI): domain Eukaryota; kingdom Metazoa; phylum Nematoda; class Chromadorea; order Rhabditida; family Onchocercidae; genus Madathamugadia; species Madathamugadia hiepei. Next base: position 11,714 of record JABVXS010001214.1, on the reverse strand, counting down.
CACTTATATTAGAAATTACTGTTGGAAATAATGGCACTGTTGCTAACTGGAAGTAATCAGTTGGTTATATGTGTTAATTATAACCATAGAAGCTATCATAGTAGTAACATCCGTTTATAAATTTTACTATTATTAAAATGGTTAAAATATGAATGTGGTTGAGAAAAATTCGATGAAAATTATTGAGTACGATGAAAATCCCTAATTTCCTGAAAACATTTATAGAGGCAGTGAAGTGGATATGCAGTATGTTACAACATATAAATGAAGGTATTGCTGCTATTGAATCGAAACAAATCGCAAAAGAGCCATCTTTGATAGCTGAACTTGAAACAGTTGTGGTTAGTTTTAGTACTTTGATATAATGAGTAAATAATGTTGTGTGTATATGTTTGTTAAAACATATTACGGTATTTCCATTTTCTTCTATATCTTTCATATTTTGCAATATCAGTTGAACCTTCACATAACATCATGTGTTACTAAAAAAAAAAATCGTTTCTTTATATGTTTCTCGACTACAACTTCAGTTTACTTTTACAAATTTGTATTTCATATGTATTGTCACATATATTTCAGAAACTGCGAAATCCTCAAACATGTGATAATGTCTCGGAAAACGTTTTACAGGTGGAAACTGATCGGTAAGTTTCTTTTTTCACTCAGTATTAAATTGTTCTTGAATGCTAATTGAGCTGATCAATGAAATAATTTGAAGCATACTTCTATTTTGTCACTTTTCAAAGTTATGTGCTCTTAAAAATTTTTTAGCTTGTAATTTTTAATTAATTACGTTTCCTGGATCTGTCACCTTGAATGTTGCGCAGTATCAAGTTGTTCTTTTCATTTTGTTTGGAAAAAAGTTGAGAATATTAATTTCATTCGCTGTTAATTGTCTTCATCACCTGGATTTCAGGAAATATTTATTGAATTCATATAAGGAAACGGTGAAAAATTATGATCAGAAATTGAAGGAACTTTGTGAAATTTTCATGAAATCTATGGAAACGATAGCTAGGTAAGCTTTATCATCCGTTGTTTCATTTATTTTCCGTATAATCCAATTTTATAGTTTGTTTTGACAGAAATCAACTTCCGATTCCAATCGTTAGAACTAGTTATTTCTGAATCACTAAAACTAACTTCTTTTCACAAAAGCGGATATTTTTTAAGGTAATTTCCCGTTCTGCAAATGTTAGTTTGCTGTGGTAAAGATTTCACAGTTAAAAGTGTAAAATCATTTCGTATTCTTTGTGCTCTCTTTCTATCTTTCTCAAGAACAAAACGATCTAAACACTGGAGCTCCGCAGATAAATTTTTTTATCGTGTAGTTTTATTTAAAAAATTATGCCGTCCTGAATACACTGTTGAGAAGGATGCCACATCTCTGGTCACATTTATTTTGGTAACATTTAGATTGGCAAACGAAAAGTTTATCCCATGAAAAGCTTTCAATTTTTTTAGAGACATATTTGATTTATCACACAAGATTTTTAAAACGAAGAAACAACTTGACGAAACTCTCCAGTTGATTGCTATCTGTGAAGAAACTAATGAGGTAATTTTTCTTATTTGCAAAAGCATATCATCTTACAACTAAGTTTTGAAATCTCCCATAAATTTCTCCAAAATTTTTGGAACCTCATAAAAACTTACATTAGTAGCATGTTTAGAAAATTTTTACTTTCCCATGTTGCCAATCAACTTTAGTGCCGTCTGGACATTGCTAAAAAAGCAACACAAGGAGATGCAAGGAATGTGCAGTCAAAATCATCGTTAACAAGTGAAATTTTTGAGCTGTAAGTCCTTTCATTAATATTCCTTAACAAACACTTATGCTGCATTCATATCATGTATTCTAAAATTCCAAAATTTATGATGTGATTGAGACAGTCCTGTCGAATGAATTCTTTAAAATTTTATGGTTATTGCAAGTTCTAGGCAGTATTTGCCGATTTGCATATCAGTTCATAGTACATTTTCAGATTGAAAGAATTCGATCTACAGGCAAGGCAGGAGAAGATTAATGCAGCAACATCTTTGGCTTTGACGAAAGAATGGCTTAATATAGAAGATTAAGCAGAAGTAGAATTTCTTCATATTTAAAACATTCTTCATTTACGGGCAATTTTTTTTTTGAAGCTTGGTTGAAAATATATTTAATAGAAAAAGAAGCCGATATATAAAAATTCATCGAATTTTGTAAAATCAAAAAAAAAAAATGAAAGGAAAAAACTTTAAATTCCGACTGTTGCGGTTTCTGTTTTTTTCAAAGGAAATCAGCTTCAGTTGATCGATTTAGGAAAATACGGCACTTTTTATTTGTACATTTATTTCATGTTGTTATTGGGTAAGGACGACGGTATGTTCTGTTCTTTTCATTCTCTCATACATGTTATCTATTTCAGATTCAGGTTTTACAGTCATGTATACCTTCCTTACACTTTACTATTTTGCCTTGTCACCTGTAAATTGTTATTATTTGCATAATTTACATATTGTCCATATCTTTTCTTGATTTTACATTGTAATTTTAATGATAACTTTATTTCAGATTTGTCTTGCTAAATATGAAGTTGGAAAGTTTTGTGTGCACTCATGTAATTCATGTACAATCTATATTTTGTTTTTTAAAGCAATTTAACTACTGTGGAAGTGGGAGTTTTCCTTACAAATCATTTGTAAAAATTGTATAAATGGGTGTATAAATCTTGTATAAATTGAATTTCTCTAAAAATTGTTTTTAAGAGCTAAGCATTTTAATTTAATAAGACGTAATAGACTAATACTTATTTTCCTTAATACTATAAAGTGATGAAAACTCGCGAGCTTAATTCATCATTTCAAATAATGATTTAAACTGTGACATGTGGAAATTTTCAAAAATTTGGCACCAAAAAGCAGGTCCTACAGTACTGTTGCGAGCATTTCCTATGTAAAGTTTCATTATGGGAACCAATTCTTTTATCATGCCGCTGCTGCTAAACAACTGCGCTGTATCTCAATAGAAAATGAGCATTTTCTTGAAGCTTACAAATTGCGAGATGTTTTCGACATACTTGGCGCTATACAGACATTTCATTTTTATTTATATTATTATCAACAGTGCTATTGTAGTAGTATAATACATTTGTAAATAATTACCATGGAAGATTTAGTCCAAAAAATGAGTATCTGCTTGAAACAGGAACGGTACTGTGCTCGAACACTTCTGTTTTAATGGCACGCCATCTTTTCGGAGGCCAGATAATATGTGTAGCTCGGGCTGTTAATAATCCGCCGGGAACCTGCAATACCTCCAGATATTTATGAGATTCATTAGGGGTCAAAAACCACCAATGAAAAAGAAGCACGTTTCTAAAAAGAAATTCAAGAGAAATTTTTATGCCTAGTTCATTTGAATTTTTTATTCGAACAACAGTAAACTACCTGAAAATAAGATAACGAGTAACTTGGGCTTGTAATTAATATTGAATGAAACATACCGAGCCGTATATTCTACTATCATAATAATTTTTGGGATTATCTGATTCCATCCAATAGCAACCAGTTGGTACTTCCAAGAAACTCGGTCCTTGTTTCGGTCTATAAATAGTGAGTTTTAAATGGAATACGAAAGAGGATATTGTGGATGAAATATTTTAAACATGTGCTAATATTCTTAAATCAAAACAATTATGTAAGAATGAGAATTTTCAGCAAATATAGTGCTTTTCAAAACAGTTATAGTACCTGACTACGTCACCATCCATAGCAGTGATACGTTTAATATGACGCCGATCTGGATCACGTGGTGGGCTAAAAAATTTCATTTCGTTATAATACGAAATTTTGATGAAAATTTAATAAATTTGAATACAAACTGAACAAAGAGAAAAAAATAAAAAAAAACATGAAGGAATCTGATAATGTCGATATGCTCAAAAAGTATTGGAATAAAATAGAAAAAAGAACCTACATAAAAGTGTAAATTTGTCCGATCTCTGGTTTGCGTAAACCAAAACGTGATAACCAGACAATATCTCGTCTCCACCATTTTTTATCGCTGCCATGCAATGTTGGCTAAATAAAAACAATGTTGAAAACCAATGTTTTGTCCATGAAAACCTGCAGGATAAATGTAATGACATGAAGCCAAAATAATATATAAAAGCATAAATATACCGGCAATAAACAAAGAATAAGGACTACAGTCACCAATTTTTTTTCCTGAGAAACTAACATTCATTTATGATATATCCGGAAGGAAAAGTAACCTCCATTGATGATCCAACGATACTTGCTGGATAACCAATAACATCAATAAATACCACAGGTACGGATAAAATCCCAATTGATTTTCCTGATCGAATTAAAAATTTCTTAACAAAAGTGGTCAACCTAACTGGATTACTTTTATTTACATCATTTCGTCCATGTCTGATAGCACGACGAATGTAATTATACAATGGTGAAAATTTCATTCGTTTCTCTTCGAATCTGAAATTACTTTTAATTTTGCATAACAAATAAAAAATGATTATACAACCAACTGATTACTGAAGTAATAAATCATTGATATGAAATAAGTTAATTATTGATTGCTTTGACCCTTTCTAATTCAAAAGTTTCGGGATCGCTACTTGTAGTTACTAACCGGTTCACTTTGAGTGGTTGTTGAGATAAACTAATTTTTTGGACTCAATAACTTCCTATCTCGATATATCTCACAACTTCCCGCTCATCCCTCCTCAAAACATCTATAATCCCCAGTATAAATAAACAATTCATTGATACCAGGATGGGCTAAAAACAATAATGAAAGTTACGGCCCGATTACCATGACTTTATGAAAAAAAAAACCCAAATGAAGCGGGGTTGTTTCCTGGATGGATGTCAAAGGTCGTGTCAATAAACCAGTACTACGACCGGATTATCAGCCAGGGTGATCATTTAATAATTTAACATAGCTGTGATGACTTTTCCAGAGATGGAAAAAAAGGAGAAGAACCTCGTGCCTAATTTCAGGTGCCCAAAGAAAAAGTTCCCTTCCTGCACAGAGGAATGTTCTACAATTAGTGGTTGTAATGGATTAATCATTAATTAGAATAAAGGTAATCACAATGATTGCGTCACAAGACACCAAATGAGTGTAGGATCAATGAAAATCTTCTCAACTGCCTAATTATTTCGATCAAAACGGTCTTTCCGGTAGACCAAAGCTGCAACAAAAAGCAATTGGAAATATCAGAATAATGAAACTGTCGAGAGTTCCCGTATGAAAAGTACGTGTAGCCAAATTTAATAAATTTTTAGTGTGTATTTTAATCACAAAGAAGGTCAACTGAAGTTTCCGACAAACTTATGACCTTTTTAAATCGAATCATTGAGAAATAAACGAATAAGGACATTTCAAATATGAACCAATTTTACTAGCTGCTGCATTTTTGTTGTAAAAAAATTTTATTCATAAATGCGTCACAAGCGGATGAGACAGTAGCTATTTTAAAAAATAATAAATTAATACGGATCAAATGTACGAAAACGATCACAGTTCAGCATAGCTGGCAGGAATATATGCATTCGTCAACATGTGATCCGAAATTAATAACTTGCGATAAACTGAAGTTCATAAATAATATTGCAACTACGCACACTGATCAAAATCTACAACTCCCTGAAAAAAATTTCTTTATAAACTCTGAATTGTTTTGGTTTTAGAAAAAGTGTATAATTAGTACAATATTAAAAACACGCTATTATCTGCCTACAACAAATCATGAGAACTTTGCGAGACAGTTTGAAAATCTTCAGAAATCATGGAAAATTGTACACTCACTCTGATTCAACAAAACCATTTGTAAAAATTCTAAGCATAAATTCAGCTTCTTCATTTGGTTCAAACGTTGATGGTATAATTACGTAATTCCCTGGTGGCAAACGAAAACGGGCAGTCACCTGCAAGTACAATGATCAAATTATATAATCTCAAATCAATTAAAAGCTTATAATTGATAAGAATGGTTGTACAAGAATAATTAAATTAAACAGTATCTGTATTTTAATTTTAGAACAGCATTTTTTTAAAATGATTCGTAATAACTAAAAAATAATTACTTCACGTAAATTAATAAACGCAGCACTCCTGGAATATGATTTATGCTGCTGGAAATATCTGCGAGTTAAACGCCCGTTAAAATCTCCAACCTAAAGAAGAATATGATGGATCAACACTGATTAAAGCAGCTGAAATTTCTACACAAAAAGCCGAAAACAAATGGAGCGTTGAAAATTTTCCCTTTGAATAACAGACCGAAATTTTCACATTTTTTGGCAGTTATGAAAGCTGAGAGAAATATTCGTTTATAATTGAATTTCGTAAAACTCATGGCTGCACATTTGAAAATTCTCTATCAAATTATTCTAGACTGTTTCTCTCTATGCTGCGAAATTAATGACAGTAAATTATAACTTGTAATGCATTACTTAAATAGAAAAAGAATGATTTTACATCATAAACGGCAAATCCAATTGCCCAATTCTCGACACCTAAATGTTTCATCTCACGTCGATACTTTTGCAACACAGCAATTATGACTGTACACAAGTTGTCATCATCATATGGATCCGAATCTGTCACTTGGATGCGATACTGGGGATTCATATCAAATGTTTCTAAAAGTTTTTAAGTTCAATTTTCGGAAATAAACGAGAAAAAGTAACATTGAACATTGTTTTGAATAAGCTTATGCTGCATACGAACGATTGATGCATAAAACAGCTTCAAATAACCAAAGCTTAGAAAATATTAACAAAAAAAAAAAAAAAACACAAAATGGCATGCAGAATCTGCATACGAATGTAATTCCGACATCCTCCAGCTGTTTGATTTTTAATCCAGGCGCCGTTATGAGTATATGTTGCCCAAGCACTTTGCGACGGCTTGACGCCAGTCATTTGATATACCTGTGAACGCAATCATTATTATTATTATTAATGAAAATACGAATATGAAATGAAAATATCGCTAAATGTTATTTATATAAAACACACTAACCTCATCCATAACTTCTGGACCCAAATTACACAACTCCATTTTTTCGAAATAGCGGATGAAATCATTAAATGACATCCTAGAAATCGAATTTATTATAATATATCTACACAAAATTGAACAAAACAATAAGTGACCTTCATTAAACATGTCATAAATATAAGTGAGATTTTTTAGAGCTGCTGAAAGCCTATCAGATCAATGGAGAGTACACTTGAAGTGAACTGGATGGTGAGACGAGTTATTCATGACAGGTCGATGCATCAGAACAATGCCCGGCAAAAAAGAAAAAATTCACGGCTTTAGGCAGCTCTAGAAAATGAATACATAAGAATTGATATAGCTATATTTCGACCCAGTCGTTCTTTGCAAGAAATACTGAAAAAAGACATTCAGTACGACTCTTTGAATCTAATACTGTAAACCTGCTAAAAAAATCAAACCAAACCAAAATTCGCCGTCATGCGCGAAAACTAAACCCATCTCATCGCGCTGTTGCTGCGAAATGTAGTCCCATTCAGGTGAATCATCAGACCATGCCCTATTCCATTCTTGCTCATTACCCCAAGGATTACGTATCCGCAGTAATGGTATCCTACCATGTCGTCCGCTCACCTCAAAATAAAATATTATGAAAAAACACAATATGCTCACGATATAGATGAAAGAAATGTTTTACCATTTTCATTGCTGTTATACTGTATGCATGACCTTTGACTAAGCCGTTGGACAAACGTGCTTCCCATTCATGTGGATCTGCCTGAAATCGCCAAAAAATAAAGTAGCTTTTTCCAAACAATGCTGACATTTCAATAGCTGATAGCCATGAATGTTATCGCAAAATTTTTCAAGATATGAAAGAAACAACGAAATGGGTTTTAAAATCATGCCGTTATGTATTCCAAAACAAAAATTCGAAATCTAAAAAAGAGACTTACAAAAAAGAACTTACTTCAATACTGCAACCAAATAGTGAACCCATTTCAAAACCCCTCATCATCATTTCCATCAAATTTTTAGGAGGTTGAGTGAGGTCGAAAAATTCTGTCAAACCACCAGTGAAATCTTCTAAAGCTTCGCTTGTTGTACCACCCTTTAGTGCTTCATACGAACCGTGAAGTCTTAAAATGAAAAAGGAAAAAAAAAATTGCGTTAAAAATCATGATGAACTCATGTTATTTGATAAAATTGCACTGTATTTGAATGATACGTTTCGACTTATGAACACAATACTCAAAGTCTACTTGTATTCAATTTTCACAAGGTTTTCGATAACAAAAACTTATTCAAGAAGTTCGTGACCTGAATGCTATTCGAAACTGATAAATAGTCTTTAAAATCTGCAAACAAATCGTCTAAGCAAAAAAAAAACCACCCACTTTGCATACGCTTTCTCCAGGAGAGCACTCCAAAATTCGTTATTGTCTCTGGAATGCATGAACAATAATTCGCCACCAGATGTTGTTGGCAAGCGATCATCGATGACAACGTCGACCCACTTACCATAATACCAGAATTGAAAATGGAATATCCCTTTAATTTTTACAAATTTTGATAAAATGCACCATGAGGAAACTGAAAATTAATGAGGAAAAACCTTGAATTTGATTTGAGCATGTTATAATTTTGATGAAACAAACAAACCAGCATAATTTTCAGTGAAACTTTGATCCGGTGGCACAACTCGATAGAATAACTCATCTTTCAATGTAAGATTAGCAGCAGCAGCTAAAAGCCAACAATCGCCTAATTCACCCTGTACCACGTCGAAACGTGACTGCCCTTCGTAGAGCAACTGTGGATTGTCACATATTTCCTGAAAACAAATAAAACGACTTTATGAAGATACTCGAAATCAAGAGTCAAAATAAGATGAAAAAAAACAAACTCCCGGTCGTCTCCATTCTATGCGCTTGGGTGGAGGTCGGCTGAAGTATAAGCTTTTATCATCAGCCGGAAATTGGGGGTCCTCAAAGAGTCGTCGTTCCTGAAAACTTACAGATTTTTACATACAAATTCTCTTCCATTGTTCATTTTTCTACTAAAAAGTTGACTAGTACCAAAAAAATTATAACCTACAGAAAGACAACGGTCTCTTTCTGCGTAGAAATCAAGTGCTTCTTCAACTCTTCTATCAGGGACTGGCGGGTATACACGTTGTGCCGGTTCTGGCGGTAAGTATGGATCAACCTGTGGATAATGTATTTTGTAGGAAAAAATTTTCCGTTGAATCTCAAGCTGTCGGAAAAAAGCAGCTGATTTCCTAGTTTTATTCATTTCATCTATTAGTGAGTATTCTCGATTGGAACAACTCAGAAAGCAGACATGTGTGAGAAGCCAGGATGTTTTCAAAATTTCAATCTTTGTAAGATAAATACCTTTCGCTTAAATTTGCCGCTGATGATATTATCCAAAACGATTTTTCCCACAGCTCCAAGCGTGTTATCTTTGCCACCTGAAAAAATTTCACTTTTAATGCAAGCAAATGGTCAACAAATTTTAAAGCTTAAAATACTCGAATTAGCAAGAAAATTTACCGAGGTTGAAAATAAGATTGCCAGCAATAGCACCAATAATCCGACCTGTAGTTGGATCAACATTAAGGTAACGGTGAGCTAAATGTCCGACAAGACCACTTACAACATCCGTCATACCACCTCTTAAATTATTCGGATCTACATTTGGGCCTGAAATCCATCAAACACAGTTGTCACAATTACTTAAAACTAAATCCCAATGTCGAAATATTCAAAAAATTAAAATTTAAAAGAATGAAGTTTGAAAATTTTCGCCGAAAAACTACAACTCATCTCATAATTCATTTTTTTACTAATGATAATGCGATATAAATTCCTCACGGATTTTAAAATTATGGCATTAAACAACCCGATGAAAATTCTATAAAATCAAGAAAAAATGATATAACCAAACACAAAATACCTCCATTTTTCTGTCCTCCTTTGTTGCCAATTAATCCACCAATACCACTGATAAGACCGCCCAGCTTCTGACCTTTACTGCCCGGCCCAGCTAGGCCACCAATGATACCACCAATATCACCAATACCGATACCACCACTTCCACCTAAATGATGAGCTAAAAATGGTCAAAACCGTTTTCTGCATAAAAAATCTTTGAAAAATAAAGGAAAAAATTACCACGAGAACCACTGCCACCCCCTCCTCCATCTGAGATAAAACCTCCAATAATATCACCAATTTGATCACCTGAAATTTAAATTTGAAAATTCGCACCATATGCGTTATTTATTGCAAATTTAAATTTGGTAGACAAAAATTTCAAATTTAAAAAAAAAGATTGCTTTCTGATCGATGCAATTTTTAAGTTACCTTTATAAGTGTAACATTTCACATCATCCTCACCGGAACGATCACGTTCCAGATCCATACAGCATGTTAGTAAATTAGAAATCATTCAGGTTGATTATTATTAGATATCGTGAAGGAATTTCAATTATAGAAAAGGAAAAAATTAATCCAAACTTGAAACTACAACATTAATACCATATGAAAATGCTAATCGAACGTGTAATATAGAAGCAAAAGATTCAAAGAGCGAGAAATTCCGACACTATTTACAATAACTTGAAAAAAACTATCCAAAATAATAATTACAGGAAACAAAAGGCCCTATTCCTAACACTACCTCAGAAAAGAATTTCCGAGATAGCTTAATCGAACCGTAAAATCAATGAAATTTCAAAGAGAAAAAGGCGAAGTCTGCAAATTTTCAAATATTTAATTATTATTATTGCAATAATTTCAAGTCCATTTTTCAACCTACTTAGAAACACGAACACACTAAAAAAAATAACCAAAATTAAGTAATTAATCAGTATAAATGAATATGACATCAAGATAAAATTAGCATAAATTTTCTGTCATCACGACCGAAAAGTTCGATAACATTCTGACATCACTAACTCAATCATCAATTTTATCCTAATAATATAATCCATTCGAATATCTTATCTTGGTGAATTCCAAGATTTATCAACAATTTACTGCATAAGTAAAAATAAATTAAAATATTTTTTTGAACTAACAATTTATTACAAACAAAATGTTTCTATGCATAAAAGTATAAAATTCGTAAGCATTTTTTAAGAAATAAAAATAATTGTAAAGGGATTTAATTAAAAAAGATGACAAAGGCAAAGCACTGTCTTGGATATTGTACATAGATCAATAGATTCAAATTACGCGCTCAAATATTTACGGTACTTAAACTAAAATAATTCCCATCTTTACCTGAAGTGCAACTGAATCATCCCATTCTGATAAATTTTTCAGGAAAAAGGAACATACTTTTTTCATTTTTTTGTGCAAAAGTTTAGAATTTTGGAAATTATTCATTCATAGTTTTGTTCTTTTTTCTGAATGAATTTTCAAAATTTAATTTAGTACAATGCCCCCTACGAATTCATATTATAATGGATTAATCCGTATGTTGAGAGATTGATACGATACACATACAAGGACTCAATCCCCAGATATGTTATCAACGACAACAGACCGTAGCGACGGGAGGATCGGGCAAAAATAATCGCAAGAAGAATGAGATGCAACAGTTTCAAATACCTTGGCTCAACAATCTCCGACAATGGCTGTATGAAGGAAGAAATATACGCCACCTGGGTGAATGGGCAAGAAGTATTGCC
>JABVXS010001213.1:0-17129 GCA_013365335.1 Madathamugadia hiepei | reverse complement strand
TATGTATACGTATGTGTGTGTGTCTGTGTGTGTGTCTGTGTGTGTGTCTGTGTGTGTGTGTGTCCTTTTAAAAATTTTTAATAATTTTAGTTTTTTGTAAATTTTTACTAATTTAAGCTAGAAAAATGAAAATTAGTGATAGGACAAAAACTATGAATCAAATTTATTGTTTCCTGAAAAATTTCCACTTTTTTTGCAAAATTTAATTTTTTAATATTTCAAAAAATTCCCTTCTTTTTTCAGCGTAAGTTTTATCGGTGGATACGGTATAGAGACGTTGTACGAATCGTTATTTCGTGATCCGGAAATGCGATTTTACCGTGCATTGCCGTTTTTTCAATTTGACATAAAAAATTCGATGAATGGCGAAAATTATCGGATAGATATTGGGTGAATTTGAAATTTATGCATTTTAAAACAAACATTTGAAAATGCAAACAACTTTTTTCATTGAACTTTAAAAAAAAAAAATCAAATTTAATTAAAACTAAATGCTGTTGGAAAATAATTTAACGATTTATAAAATATTAATTTTAAACCGAGAAAGAATGTTAACCGTAATGAATGGTTTTCCTATTATTCAAAATTCCAAAACTTTAATTATTTTTTATTTTTCCAAAAAAAAAATTGAAATTTTTTTTTCGAAATTTAATTTCAGAAATACAGTTAGGAAAATTATGGAAAATATAATAAAATAAACAACATTTTTATAGGACAATAATAGAACAATGCGAACAGAATAAAACAATTCTGTCGGCAATGAAGATTGAAAAATTAATTAACGCTGATCAAATTCTTGAAAGGATTGATATTAATGCGAAAAAAATTTCTATGATTAATGCAATTAAGAAAATAAATTTTGCCGAACAATTTCCGGATATGATTTTTCTACAGCTTATGGTTTGTTCATTCTCCTAAATATGGAATCGATTAATTGGATTTCTTTTTTGCTTCATTTTTCAGATCGTAAATTATATATTTTTTCCATGGTGAGAGCTTTGAAGTGGCGGAAAGGTTTGAGTGGTGTAGCTAGACAAGAGATACGTGGAGTTAAGACGGATACCTTGAGCCTGAAAAGAATCCAAAACGATCCTACTTCTCAAAAAGGGGCGACTGCGAAGACATCAAGAACTATCGTTCGATTTGTCTCCTCTCACAAATATACAAAGTTTTCATCAAAATCATCGCAAACCGAGTAGGATGAAAAACAACCGAAAAAACAAGCAAGATTCAGAAGCGGATTCAGCACTACAGATCATCTCTTCTGCTTAACACAATTGCTCGAGCGCTACAGGGAGTACAAGCTCCCACAATGCTTTGTATTCGTCGAGAAAGCTTTCAACAATATCGAATTTAATGGAGTACTGCAGTCTTTAATAAAACAAGGCGTCGACAACCAGTACATCGAACTTCTGAGGAACATTAATACGGATTGCTCAACGGGAATCACCCTCTTCTACAACCCAATTAAGATTCCAGTTAATAAAGGAGTAAAGCAGGGGACACCATTTCTCCATTGCTGTTTTCGGCCTGCTTAGAAATGGTGTTATGAAAAACGAACTGGAAAGGAGGTGTGACAATCGACGGTGAGCATCTCACACATCTAAGCTTCGCTAACGATATCGTGCTCATCGGAAAAAGCATACCTGAAAGCCAGCATATGCTGCGTGAACTTGAGAAAGTCGGAGACAAGATCAAACCCTATATCAACCGATCAAAGACCAAGTTCATCAGATCGGAAGGTTTGGGAGAACACAAATGAAGCTAGATGGTAAGGTCTTCGAAATCGAAAAATACCTTTATTTAGGACAAGAAGTCAACGCACTAAATTATCTCATGCGGATGAGAAGGGCAGGATGGCAAACATTTAACAAAATGAAAGACATCCACCCTCCTGCACTCCTCTCTAACACCGAAGATGAAAGCGGAGATCTTTAACTGGACGGTCCTTCCTGCAATGCTGTATGAATCTGAAACGTGGGCACCCAAAAAAGCTGAAATACAGAAATTGGAGGTGACTGTAAGGACGATCGGAATTCCGTTACGAAGCCACGTCCCAAACGAAGAAATACGACGTCAAAGTGGAGTATCCAACATCGCACAGGAAATCATAACAAGCATATTGAAATGGGCTAGACACATATGCTTCATGCAGGATGGTCGGTGGACCACCAAAGTCTTCGATTGGTATCCTTTAGAAGTCCCGGGAGACCTCCAAAAAGGTAGACCGACCAAATTAAAACGGCAGAACGTGGAAACAGATTGGTCGAAACCGAGCAAAATGGAGAATTGTTGTGAAAAAGGGTCGACACGAGGAAACTCGTTGAGTTATCGACCGAACAAGAAACAAGGAGATTGTATTTTGGAAAAACTTGCAATGCAAATAAATTGGTTGATTAATTCGAAAATCTTTGGAAGCGATTTTTTTGCTTCTTTTTGTAACCGAAAAAATATAAAATTTATCGATGGATCAAATTCGAAATACATTAGTTAAAACGGAACAGATTACTCATTTTTCCAAGTGAATCATTCAATTTTGAAATAGATTGCTCAAATCTAAAGTGAATAACCTGCATTTGGAACAGACTAGTTTCAATTCGAACTTGTTTACTCAAATTTGGAATAGCAAAATTGTACCAAATTCGGAATTGATTGCCCAAATTTGAAAATGAATGAAATTCAAAATAGATAATTCGGTTTTAGAGTAAATCAGTTGAATTCGAAATTTTTGCTCACATTTGGAATAGATTATTCATATTTGAAATAGATTTATTTAAAATTGAAATAAATTACTCAAATTTGGTTTAAAACCGGAATTTGTTTGCTTATTTGTTGAATTGAAAAGAAAAAAATTTTAAAATATTATCATTTTAGAATGATGCGACAGTACTTGACAAATTAAATATCGATTTTTACAATGTTATCAATTCGTCTGCCATGGTCGCGTTAAATGCTTCATATCGTGATCACTTAGTTTTTATCAATGGAAATTTTTCATATTTAATTAATTCGCTAAGGTTAATTTGTATTGACTTTTGACTTTGTAATATTTGTATCGATCGTATGCGGTCGGTTCCCGACGACAGACCTTAGCAACGGGTCAGTCGGGCAAATCTATTAGCAGTAGCATGAATGCTAGGGCGCACGATGACGTGCATGGACAAGACCTGGCATATGCGAATCATGCATGAGCAAGGGTTTCTGGCTTATGGAGGAAGCACAGAACTGTGACGCGTCGAGACACGCTTCACAATAGTGGGCCGTACAACCACGTGAGACAAACGCAAAGAGAAATAATTGATTTTTCGCTTTGTTTTCTTTTACAAAAAACGAAATGAAAACGTTCACGAGCACTGTACTGGAATATCCAAATAGATCAATGATTAGCTACACAAGTATTCCAATTCAAATCCATTTAATAATTCATTTTCTTCTCCACTCTGTTCCCTTCACCCCAGACCCCAAAAGAATTCATTGTTTTAGCTACCGCAACAAATTAAACGACCTTAGGAAGCTAAATTTAAATTCTACCGTAATCAGTTCAATTTTAAAAATTACAATTTTATCAATGATTTTTATTTAATTCCTTAATATAATCGTTCCTGCTAATTAAGTAAATTCTATTAATAATATTGTGAGACTTATCTCAATTCCATTAACACCTATACAACAATGCAATTAAATTCCCTTTCTTGCTAATAAATAATTTCCGGTTATTAATTAATCAATTATTTTTTACTACAACAATTTTTCAATTTATTTTTTCAATTACAGCCATTTTATTGAACATGCTCGGCAAATACTTCAAATTTACATGAACTGGAAAGAAATAATCCATGAAATTACTCAAATAATTGATGAGCAATCCAATAAAACTATAGACCGATACGGTGAACATATTAGCAATGCTGCGGTTAGTTTTAATATTTTGTAAACAATTATTTCAATTTTCATATTAAAAAAAAAAATTTTTTTTTTTAATTTTAACACAAAAATTGTATGAAAATCTTGTGGAAGAAAAATAAAATGAAATGAAAAAAAAAAAAAAAAATTAAAATGATAAATAATTTTAAAAAAAAATTGAAAATTCAAATAATACAACAATTTTTTCAAACAAAAAAAAAATTAATTTTCTAAAATTTAATCAAAAAATTTAAAAAAAATTCAATTTTGTGGATTTAAAAAATTATTGCAAAAAATTTTTCTCAGAAATATTTGCACGAAATTTCATATAACTGCCAATCACTTTATCATATTTGGGAGCATATCGGTTTGACAACCAACCAAATGTTCAGCCCGCCAATTCAAGGCTTTTGGACATCAACCGCTCTCCTGGCTTTATCATTCATTCCAGTAATTATTATTACAACACTAATTAATAATTATCTTTGTCGGTACAATGCAAAAAAAGGCTTTCAAGAAGTAAGTTTAATTTTCAACTTTTTTTTTTTTGTAAAAATTTTTTAAATTCACTACGATTAATCCGTTTTTTTTTGGTCATTTTTTTCCTTGTGTTAAGCTATGATACGCTTACATTTGCTTGGTGAAACACATATTGCAATTAAAATTGCAATATTTGATTAAAAAAATTTTTTAAAATTTGAAAAAATGAAAATGAAATTTCACTCTAACTTCATTCATTGAATGTTTGCAAATTTACATTCCATTTATTCGTTTGAAATTTTTATTTTTAAAAAAGAATTGAAAACTAATTTCAAAAAAATTTTTATGTTTCGAAGAAATGACTTAATTTTGAAAAAAAGACTTTTTTAATTTGCAAAATATATCAAAATAAAAACTTGATCTCAAAAAGGCGGCAAAAATATATCAAAACTTCGAACATACAATGGAGCATTATTAATTGAATCATTTCTAATTAAGGAATATTTCTGTTGATTATAAATATTTCAAATTATCAAAAATTTTGTTTTTTCACGCAGAATAATTAAAGAAATAATTAAACAAGAATAATTAATTTAATAAACTAATTAAATGATTCACTGTGTAGGAGGAAATGCAGCAGCAGCAGCAGCAAATAAATAAATATATGTAAAGTCTCAGTAAATATTTGGATAAAATTTTTCTTTTCAATTAATAATTTTTTTTTTGTTCTTGTCATTCAATTATTGTCATTTTTATCATTCACATTTAAAATTGAATTTTATGAAAAAATTTTATTTAAAATGAAGTTAAACTTTATACTTTCATCTTTCCCTTTTTATCTTTTCTTATTATTTTTAAATTATTCCAAAAAATAAACAATTCAATATTAAATTTTTAATTTTTGAAATTACAAATTTGTTTAAAATTGGATGATGCACATACATACAAACACGCATACATACATACATACATACATACACACATACACCACACATATACGCATACATATCACATACAAATATCTACTACACAAATCCGCATCCATGTATAACAACGCAAGATGTCATGAAATTTTTTTTTTTTTTTTTTTGTTACCTTTATAAATTTTATAAAACTTATTGTTGTCATATTGAATATTGAATATCGCTGATTGCCCCCCATGTTAAACGATTTTTAATTTTTAATAATAACTAACCAAAAAATTCATTCACGCATTCCTAAAAAAATTACTATTGAAGTGGAAAACTTTTTCCTTTTCAAATTTAATATAATTAAAACAAAATTTTTTTTTTTTTTTTTGCTTAAATTTGTTTGGGCATACAATTTTGGCACTTAATATTAATTTACCATTGTAGCAGAGTATTTTGGTAATTGAATTTTCATTATACATAATTATACATTCGCCATTGTGTAATTTGGACACTAAATATCAATCAATGAAATTGCTCTGCAAAATTTTGGGCTTATTATTGCAGTAATAACAATAATGGATGAATGCAGCAGATATTTTCCCGAAATCTTTTTGCAGAAATTATTCTAATTTTTTTTTTTTTTTTTCTTTCAGCTTCACCAATCTCAACAATGTCATTGCCATTATTGTCGTGTAAATCCACCGATTACATATCGATCATCTCACTGTTAATACGATATGTATCTCCGCAACCATTTCATCAATCAATCAATCAATACATGAATTTTTGCTTATACATCTATGATAGAACTGAATTAATCAATCAATCGATCAATCAATCAAATCAGGGATCTGATAAAAATTTCATTTAATTGTTATATTTAACCATAATTTTCAACGCTTATTTTATTACACTAATCATTTCCTTCAATATATGTTGAACTTTTAACAAAGTCTAAGATTTTTTTTATTTGAAATTTGTTAAGAATTAATCTTCGATGCACTACCTTAACTCTGTTTGTTTCCTTTATCTCTTTAAATTATTTCAATCAATAAACTTTTTTTGATTCATTAAAAATAAATTTTTACAAGCAATGCACGGAAAGCAACAGTAAAAAAATTCATTTTGGTCAGTTACAATAAACAACACAACAAAACAGTTAATTTTTTGAAGTTAGTACAGAAAAACAAAGGCATTTTGGTAAAAGTGACCGAATCAGTGTTCTTTCATTAAAGAACTTTTTTCTGTGATATTTCCCACAATTTTCATATATTATCAAATTCATTCCCAGTGCTTGTCAAATTCAAATTTCAATACACTAGAGAAGTTTTAAATTACTAACAATATTTCGCATTTTAAAATCATTTCCTATGTAAATTTCAAGGCCCAGTTTAATACATAATGGCAAAGCCAAAAATAATTACAATGGACCAAACTCTGAGTTGAATGCACACCGTGGGGAGATTCTACAAATGTTAGATAGGTTTGCTAATTCTTGAACCAAAAGCTTTTTAAAGCCATGAATTACTTTAAGCTTCGCTCTGCTACTGTTAACAAATTTATGAAATCAATTTCCAAGGAACCGAATTTCATAATCTCTGAGACAAAAACGTATAATGAAAAAATTTAACTTAAAGAAATGTAATTTTCAGACTCTTAATTTCTAACTTCTGGGAAAAAATTGTCAGCGTTGCTTTCGGCGTCTTCCAGCACGACGCGGTCGATCATTACTTAATGTGCTCCGATCCGGTGGACGATAAGATGCTTGTTGTGATGCTGCAATCGGAGCACCGCAACCAAGTGATACAGAACAACTACATACATCATGATCCAATCCTCCTCGATAACAGCAGAAATCATCGTACTCATGCCTTTCCTCTCTGCAATTAAAATTACCCTCTTAAAAGAAAAAAAAAAAAAAAAAAAAAAAAAAACTAAAACAAATGGCTCAGCAAGATGACACAAATTCCACCGAGCCAAATACATGATAGATTCTCGGTTTTTTTAGTTTCATTTCATAGATTGTGAACTGCATCCTTTCCTAATTATGAGCATTTATCAGTCAACGTACTCATTTTCGATACTAATTTTTCCTTCATCCATAATCACTTAACCACTAA
Source organism: Madathamugadia hiepei (assembly GCA_013365335.1). Classification (NCBI taxonomy): domain Eukaryota; kingdom Metazoa; phylum Nematoda; class Chromadorea; order Rhabditida; family Onchocercidae; genus Madathamugadia; species Madathamugadia hiepei. The sequence continues at coordinate 9,715 of JABVXS010001213.1, read as the reverse complement.
GCGGGTAGCAGCGTGTTTACCACTCTTTCCGAAGCCAACAAAAATCTCTTCCTGCCTTAATTTTGAACATCTTATAGTACCGCTTGAAAAAAAAAAAACATACCCCGTTTTGGTCTGTTTCAACGAATTTTTGCTTAGTGATGATTCGGTTGCTGTTAATAAACGGTAGTGAACCATATGACTGTTGGCTTTCATATGCTTCAAGTGATTACTCTGGAAAGGACGTCATAAAAATCAGAAAATACTTTATTAATGTAAAAAAGTCATTCGATCTAACGGAAATAATCTCAACTAATTCATCCTTTGCTTTCCTCAACTAGATGATCTATACTACTCCTAATACAACTAATAAGAAAAAATTCTTGACCAGTAATTATTCATTAAAATAAATCAGAAAATTTTTGGAGCAAAATCATTTGATTCTGCGATAGCACTTTCATTTTATGTGTGCGTTTTTGTTACAAAAAAGTTAAATAAATTGGAGAAAAAGGGACCGAACACGTGGCCCACTGCGTAATATCATAGATAACACCATCCAGGCATGCATAGTAGATCCAAATGAAGCCACCCAAATGAGTTTCTGCCCAAATATCATTCTGAAATGTAATAGAATTGTAGTTACATATTAAAAGCACTTGCATATTACTAATCAGAATAACTGAGTCCATAAAAATTTGGGTGAATTGCCAAAATCATATATTTCGATCAAAAATGATCGCAATGTCATCCACTACTCGCTTCAACTTTCCCATCAATAATGAATGAGATTATGTGTTAATCGAAAAATAGAGAAAATTATACGTGTTTAGCGGGATGACGAAGTTTGCATTTCTTACAGTAACGAGCTTCTGAAACTCGAATACTTTCCACTGGTAATCGTGTATGCTTATTACCACAGTCGCAGTACATCGTATTTCGCGCTTCGTTCACCTTATCGCGCAGCCGCTCCCATAATTCTTCCATTTCCTTGTGCTGAAAAAACATTAGATCTTGAAAGACAATTTCAATTTGAACTTGTAAGCCCAGTTGTATTTTCTAACAACTCCCGTTTCCTTCCTTTTCTAATTTTAAGGGTCCTAAGCTTTACTTAATAATCACATTGTATTACGTGATAAACTTCATTATGATAAAAAATTTGAAATGACAAGTCAAGATAGGCTCCCTTTCTCTTCAAATTAAACGAGAAGCACAAAAGAGTTATAGGAAGTGCGTAGCCACAGCTGTGGAAAATTCTTACCAAAAAATTGTCAAGACAAACAATAATAGATCATTACCAATGGATTTTTATGCAAATTAGCAATATTATATTTGTTCCGAACATTCGGAGTACCAATAGCATCAAAGGCCCTCGAAAGAATCTTGAAAGCTTCATCAGCACCACTTAAATGATTCTGCAAAACTATCCATAAAGTTATCTCTAGTAAAAAAAAAACAGAACCGTTCAGTCCAAACTACTGAAATTCATTATCATGAACCGTGACTTCAAACTTTCAAGTAACAACTGATTTAAATTAACAAATGCATGTAAATTCATTATATTTAAATATATATTTCATTTATATATATGTATAAATTAAAAGTGAAACCTTATCAGGATGTACTAAAACAGCTTGCTTTTTATAATATCGCTTAATATCATCATCCTTACAGTCAGCCCTTAATCCTAATATCATATAAGCATCCCGTCCGCGACATTTCAAAATTCGTTCCATTGCTTCTTCGCCTTAAATCAGTTATTAAATAATACAGAGAGAAAAAATACGAAATATCACACTTTTACGATAACATAAGATTCATCACCGTAAGATTTTTTAAACCTTAATTTGAAATTGAATTCGAATCAAAAATATGGAAAATTCAAAAATCTGAAAGGCATCATATTAAAACGACAAATGCCAGAAAGTAATCAAGATTAAATTGGAAAATAAAAACTAGTTCACCTGTTACGGGTAATTGGATATTTTCATTTAAGCCCCACTCAACAACCTTTTCCCGACTCGTCCATAATCTTTTAATATTGAACAATCGAATGTTTTCCCAGCATTTTCTATTGAAAGAATAAACAATATAATTATGTATCGAATCCACAACCTATTTCAAATTTGAAAGCATGCACTAGAATTTACGCATGCAGAACTAATAATTTACTTATAGGATTTCTATGTCTTTGTAACGTATTCTTAGCGGACGATCTGCAAAATCAGCAGCACAAATTAATTAATGAAAAATAGGAGATCAATATAAGTGAAGTGCAAATAATCTGCAAAGAAAAAAATTACCCCTGCGCATCTAACATAGAATACCAGCGCCTTTGGCAGTTAAAAATAATACTAGTATAACCAGCCACAATTCTACAAAAAAATTCCAAAATATTTTATAAGTTAATGAAAAATTACAAATCATTCAAATTGTTTTTCATTTTCTATCCCTTTCTTCAGCCTATCTTTCCCCTATCAGAATATTCCTAGTTCTCTTAAATTAAAATGATTGCAAAAAAAAATTCCTGCCTTTATCTGTCACAGATTTTAAATCAAAAACTTCACAAAATGTCTACCAGTACCTCTTGTATCATCATCTCAATTACCCGTACAATAGTATGATAAAATTCAAACTCTTATTGCAAATTCTCACTAAGTATATTTATTAAATTTTACGAACGTATATAGAGTAATATCCCAAAGCTGCAAAGATATATCCCATATAAGATTTAAAATCCACTGAAGAGCATGTTTGATGATGGAAAATACAAGCGATACCAAAATACCTAAAATAATTGCAAATAAAAACGGTCTTGAGATGGATCAAAATAACAGCATGAAAATTCAATCCAGCCCAAATTTCAAAAATTATGGATATATCTGACTAACGAAATCATACTAGTGTAATCTGCGACACTACTTCGACGTTTCTTGATGGAATTACGTTGTTTTCGACCGCACCGCGCAGAATCAGTCAATACATGCGCATTTAGATCACGACGAGCACCAATCATTTTTTTGAGTGCTGCAAAAAATTTATCATTCAAATCATTTTCAAAGCAAGTAAACAAAATATTTGCACCGTACTCTGAGAGACTTTGTAAAAGCCAGAACTATAAAGTCAAAATTAATTCACTTATAAAGATATAGCGTATGCAAAATGAATGACTAATTTTAAAATCTGTGAAAAACTTGAATCAATGATTACTTTACATAATCCAATAAAAAAAAATTGTCACCGAAAATCTAACATGATCAAGTTTTTGAAACAAGAAGACATTCACAATAAAAGCACAGTTATATTAAATAGCACGATGAATTTAAAGAAGCAAAAAAAAAGACTTATAAGATTATATAAAACAAAAAGAACAACCATTACGTTGAGTAGAACAGAAGCCTGAAGACTTGATTACATCTTGACTGAATTCCCTGATTTTGCCTTCCGTCAGTGTGCTTTCATCTTTATCAACCCTTTCTGTGCTTCCTGCAAATACATATGATTGGACCACATATACCATAGTCAAGATATTTGTCAACCTACTATGTAGTGAAAACGTGTAACAAATGCATAATTTGTTGCTAATTCCTTAAGAAGAGAAATTAGTCGTCACTGTCACTTTTTCTCCTGACCAAGTATTACAATCACAATTAATTGAGCTTTACCAAAATTTATGTTTTAATTCAAAATTATCAATACGTAAAAACACACCCTTTGAAGATTCATCAGTTTTTTGTTTCAATGGGTTGTGATGAACAACCAAGGAGGATAGTGACCGACGTGTTACGCGACGTAGACTTGTATTTGTGACTTGCGTCCCGAGAGACTGTAGAACATCAAAACGACTAGAAGCATCCACGGCTTGATTACCGGCTAATCCTTAAAGATCACGCAAGGGTTGATAAATTTAATTCCTGTCAAAATCAGATCATAAATGACTTATCCGAATGTGAATTAGCTTTTTTTTTAAAAAGATGAATCAATCTACTAAAAAGGCTTGTATTAGACACTTTGCAAAAAATGCACACACAAATGCATAACCAATTCTTGAAGGTAAAACACTTCCTTTTGTTTTGGCAACCACAGAGCAGTGGATATATTTAGTAGGTAAACATTAATGATAAAATAATATCGTACATTAACAATGCATAATAGCACGCAATTCATGAATAGCTCACCGTCTTCAATAGTAAACACCCGGTCATTTTTATTGCTCTTGATACCCTTGCTTTTCTTATGAGTGATTTTCTGAAATTCATTATCAGCTTTTTTCTTCCCATTACCAGAACCTGTAAACGAATTTAAATTAATCAAAAAAAATGTAACTCGTTTTGTTATAAAATAAATTCACCTTTCACTGTCTCCATGTTGAATTTAATATGAATTGTTCCATCATTCCGTTCGCTATGAATGTCAGTCACAGCACAAGATACCGGTACAACTGAGGCAGTATCAGCCGAATGACGATTACCTCTGATGCCGTGAATTGTCACAATTTTTGAAGCATGACTGTCATCACTTTTTTCCCCTAAATAAATTACGTATTTTGATTTGCAGTGAAACATCAATTCTAGTTTCATTTTTCATTAATCAAGTAATTAAAACTGATTATTCCCAACACTTGATGATTTATCCCTCGGCAATAGCTAACTTTTACATCATTCCACAATACTATTACCACCAGACTGTTCGTCCAAAACAAATCATCAGACCACTTTGCATAGATGAATTCATTAAACTTTAGTCTAATGTTTATCTTTGAATACTGTTTAGTGCAAATTAATACATTTGATACCTGGAAAAACAGTTGAATTATAACGAACAATCGCTGGTGGATTTGATATTAGAGAAGTAAGCGATGAATTTGATATGACATGCTCTTTCTTTGAAGCTGCATCTCGATAACTTTTACTTAACGGTTGAACCACATCTTTGACATTTTTTGGTGAAAATATGTTTGAGGAAAGATCTTCGCTGAAACAATAATTTCTAAATTTCGAAAACTGAACATAACAAAAATGAAATGCAGTGAAGAACTTCATGCAGCCGCTTGTGATGCCAAGTATATTTTCGTGAAGTATTGCATAATTTGCGGCAGAATGACCAATAATAATATCTGAAGCTACCAGGAAATATTTGTACAACCATATGAATAAAAAGGATAAATGACAAGAAAAACAAGCCACTAAAACAAAACCATATAAATCATGCTGTTAGTATAAAAGTGAAGAATTTGGACTTACGCCGGGCTACTTGTCTTTTTAATTGTTTTCAGTGGCAGATGCTGCGCTAAGTACGAATCAATGTGCACTAGGTCACTTTCTTCAACATTAGAATAAACATGTGGTGGCGGAGAAGCAAAAACTCGTGGATCTACTGAAGAACTTCCAAGATGCTGCTGGTGGTGACGGTACATATTCTGATAATGATGCTGTTGCACAGCATCCAAAGTATTGTTAGGTGGCATAAGTGATTTCAAAACCTTAGAAAACAAAGCAACTTTAGTTTTTTTGTTGGTTTAAGACTGAGAAAAATTAACGTGGAGATCTGAACCTAATATTGTAAAATTTAAAGTATGATATTTATATATATATATATATTATGAAAAAGACCACTCATGTAGTACAAATTTACAAGCAATCAAAAGAATACCATTTGATGAGAAGTGTACGGCATTCCAGTTGACATATACGCATTCATAGCACCTGGTACATTATCCCATTCGTCATGCTTAAGAGAAAATGATCTTTGGAAAGTAAACAAGTATTTCTACTTCGATAAGCAGCACAAGATCCATTTGAAAATATGTAATATTAGCTTAGTTTTATCGTAAAGATTCAATTCCAAGTATAAAAATCAAAAATCACACGAAGCAAGATAAAAATGTAGAAAAAAAAACGAACCCTTCCAAAAGATGACTGGTAAAAATCAGTGCGCATTACAGCCGTTGCCGTAGGTGGGTGCCCATAAGGTACAGCAACTGGTGGTGGTGGAACCATCAATCCTGGAGTTTGACCGGGTGATGTCCAATGTGGCGGGGCAATGGAGCATGGACTATATGGTGGTGGTGGCTCTGGCCAGAAAGTACGATTTGGCGATGGACCAATTGGACCTGAACTTGGCAACACATCGGATGCTATATTACTTGCATTCGTCTCTGAAAATTATAACATCCAGAAGCAAATAGATCAATGATAATTACATGTAAATTTTGCTATAAATCAACAATCACAAAACTATAATTACTTTAGAAAAGACATAAAAGATGCCATCAAAAATGATATTAATGTAAAAATGCTACATCATAATGGGTTGTAGTAAATCAAAAAAGACATTGGCTCATAGGATTAGTAACGGTGCTACACTAAAGGATCAAAAAAAAGAAGCCCCATAAAAATATATAAATCTATACCACCAGAAATTCAAAAAACAAAAATTTCAAATTTTACTAAATTTCTTTTTAACAACATTAATTCTATTAATAACATACCCATTGTACGACCATTGGTTTGCCCGAAAACATCCTCTTCACATAAAAGATTACCAATATAATGACGTTCCTGCTGATCATCTAAAGTGGATGCCATATTTGACATTCCTTCAGTTTCATTTATAAATTTTTCCTACTGCACTGTATAATCATGCATTGCACTTCAACAACCGTTGCTCCCTCGTATTGCACTATTATTCCTGTATAAACTAATCCTGAAAAAAATACAATGTTTACCAAATATACTGTAATTACTTAATATAAAACTTGACCCAAAGAAGCGAAAAAATAATTTTTTTTCCTGATCAAATTCCTGTAGCCATAAGTTAAAAATGCAAAATTTATTTTAAAATAATTCATGACAATTATTTTTTTCAATCATATATGTTAATAAATAGAAGGATAAATAAAATCTGTGCAATAACAAAGATCAAGTAAAATTAATGACTTCACCAAATAATTCAATTTCAAATTTTCATTTTAAGAAAAACTTTAGCTTTTTTTATTTCAAATGATCAATTATTATTTAATCCCAAAATTCAGAGACAAAAAGAAAGTTTTAAAAAAAAAAAAATTAAGAGATAATATGATTTAAATATATATATATATATATATATATCCGAATCAAATGCCTACTCTTATAACGGTTTCTCCTAACTGATGATTCGCTCTGTTCACCCCATTATCCCATCTGACAGGATTGCATTCCCGAACTATTTTCATACATTTCATCCCTACTAGTTCCGTTGCTTTTTCCTCCATTTAATTAAACACATAGTACATCTACAGCAAACAGCTGTGAACATAGAGAAATGAAAATGAAAAAAAATTTGCAAAATTACATATCTGGAAAATTCTAATAAACGACAGATAATATCACCACTAACACTCGAACACCTGTATTCCTACTATAAAAGTACCGAGAATACGGCAAATGCATTCCTACCATAAAAGCACCAAGATTAAGACATCTGTATTCCAACCATAAAAGCACCTAGATTAGGGCACTTGTATTCCGACCATTCTGTGCCGAGATCAGGGTACCTACATTCAGACCATGAAAGTATCGGGATTAGGGCACCTGTATTCCGACCATAAAGAATCAAGCTACCACCCACTCTGTACCAAGATGACCACTTTGTACTTGATATCACTAACACTAGGGGCATCTATATTTCTACAATCAAAGTATTAATTAAATTTATGCTACAAATTTTTTTTTACTACTAATGAACAGCACTGGTATGATACCAACGACAAAAGGTGATAGATCAGATAATTCGATCTTACTCGATCATCCTTATCTTCTTCATCTTCAAATGAATGACAAGGTAAATGAACCAGATTAATTAACCTAACTAAAACGAGACAGGAAGTATTCGCTGAACATGAAATGATTTATGTTTACTCCTTCTCCCATAATTTTCGATTCTCAAACATTTCTGTTAAACTATCGAGTGAATAGAAGTAATGAAATTGTCTTCCGGAAATCTGCAATAAGCACTGATATATTACAGTGATAGGCCAACTTCTTTGTAAACTTTCTAATCAATTAGTTAATCACTCTATCTCTTTCCCTGTCTCTTTTACATTCCTTAATCTTCTCACTTCAACAACGTTTCTTATTCTGCTATCTCCTTTATGGTTCGCTAAGTTTAAAGTTCAAGTCCAATATTTACTAAGATCCAGTGGTCAGTTAAAATGCAAACTGCTACTCAGTTCTTCGATTATTTTATCTAAACGATGCGCTACTTGGACTAAATCTCATTTACGTCACTTAGATTACTTTACCTAAATCATGTGAATACCACGGCCTGATCCTAATTAAGTCATTTTGATTAATTAACCTAAACAGTACAACACAGGTCCTAATTAAATTTACCTAAACAGTGCAATGCTTTGGCCGGAAAAATGGCCAAGGATGGCCCAAGGCCTAATTAGAGTACATTATGAAAAAATAAAGTTGCGAAATCTATAATTGATAAAATCCTTCTTTTACCTGAAAGTTGGAATAGATGAGTTAAAAAAAAAAGAGTAAAATTTTTTTTTGCTAAAAATAAACGGTAAAAGTGAATAAAATAAGTGTGCATAAGGGTTCTCACAAGGATTTTTGAAAGCGAAATGCTTAAATTGGAGGCAAATGTTGCAACCAAATTTTGAAAATTGTAGATAATTAGAATTAAAATGATAGATTTCAAAATTTACGGAAGAAAGAAGGAGTGGTAGAAGATAAGGGGCAGAAAAGATACTGAATTGAATTCAACGGACATGTAGAGATATACACAGAGAGACAGAGAGACGGGCAGATAGACACATACATACAGACACTCAGTGGTAGGATACATTTGGTACGATTTGTGAAATTTGAACGGAAGAACAGGCAGGCGGGCAATGAAAGAGCTGCCGGACTATGGAAGGCTGACACTAAGTTTCATCGTTTCTCTCATTCTCTCTCTGTAACATCAACTCCTTCAATCTATCAATGATTTCGGTTTAATTCAATATGATTCCGGTTGATAGAGATGGAAAGAAAAAATGATGAAGAGGAAATAAAACGAATCAGAGAAGGTAGGAAAAGAAAAAAAAGAGAGAAAGATGGAGATAGCACGAACGCAAACGCAAAAGATCGGAGAAAGGTTAGAGAAAGAAGGGAAAGCTTAATATTTTCGAGGATTTTGCGGTAAACAGAATAAAATTTCGAGCGTAGTATTTGAAAGAAAAAATAAATGCAAAAAGTGTAGTATTCGGGATAAATTAGAAACAGGTGATAATTAGTACTAATTATAGTGATAACGATGGTGATGATAACGATGGTGATGATAACGATGGTGATGATAACGATGGTGATGATAACGATGATGATAATGATGATGATGATAATGATGATGATGATGATGATAATGATGATAATGGCAGATGTCCTTGTATGCATCGAAAGGGAGGAGGACAAGATGAAGGAGATAGGTATAATGTATGGGTAATGCAATTATATATGAGGGGTGGAGGGGTAGATAGGTAGGTTAAGCCTAATATTGATCGATTGATCGATATATTGAAGATATTGATTGAAATTGGCGCAAGATATGAAGATGGACTTAAAGTGAAATTGACGAATTGTGAAAAAAAAAAAACATATAACATTGGCAGTTGGACTCTGCAGCAGGATTTGTCAAGAAGTGTGGAACTACTGATCCTATACACGCAGTCCGACTGTTACTAGAAAAGCATCGTGAAAAGCAGAAGCCAATC
>JABVXS010001212.1:0-17136 GCA_013365335.1 Madathamugadia hiepei | reverse complement strand
GATGCACAGCTAGCAGACTGTCTGTCATAAGCTCTAGAGGGCATCGTCGCCTGGGCATCAAGGAATAACATCACATCCGTCTTGTAAGAATCCTTTGCAGAACCGGGCCTTAGCAATCTTTGTGCTAATTGGGCTAATTAATTTCATCTCTTGCGGCATTTAAATTTCTCTCGGTTTTCCGATAGTGAGACTTCATTAATTAGAACAAGTTGAATTAATGATTCGTCGATCAAATTAATGGTTCGTCTATTCATGTTTCAGGATGATTGGCCTGAAGGTTATCAGTTGGCTGCTGCAATGAATTTCAAATTTCAACAATGTGTTCCAATACCATTTGCAACAATAGTAAATTCAGTGGGTGATGATGGTCTTAAACTGATGATGGATATGATGCTCTGGAATCCGGAAAAACGGCCTAGCGCAATTAGTGTTAGTGAAGAAAATTAATTCATTGAGAGTAAAATGATGGAAGCAATTGATTTGTTTCACAAATTTGTTTTCAGTTGTTGAAATACAAATATTTCTTGGTTGGTGTAAAGTTGGGCGCGCCAACGATCAGTCAACCTCTAACATCAAATCGAGAGACCAGTGCTGGTTCAACACTATCCGATTCATGTGTTTTACTTGGAAAAAAAGCAAAACTGAAAACGAATATTACGGAAACGCACACTGATTTGGGAAATACAAATTTCGAGCGGAACATTAATAGAAATTTGCCCATTACAAAGTATTAATCATAGTAATTAGTCAATTCACTGATGCCAAATATTTACAGTGCAAATATTCTTTTTTGGCAGTCATTTAACAGCAAAGTACGATAGTTTGTTCAATTAATTTATTCCTTATCAAACCTTTTCTGTTTAATCACAAATATTTGTGTCACTACTACGATAAAATTCAACTGTAATAAGAATTTGTAGAATTCTGGATGAACCATCAAAAGATGATACACTGTTAGATAAGAATAGTCACACAGTTTCCGGTACTGTATTTATGAAGACTAAATTACCTGCTAAGGAACTGTATATGTCAAAATCGAGATATATGCCTGGTTCGTACCATTTTTTTCTTTTATTGCCTTATGCACATACAGATAAGTTAAGTTAATGAATCGATAGTTCTTACAACTAAATTACAAGCCAAGATTTAAATTGTTTTTCCTTTATCTAATCATCTTTTAATTTCAATTCTTTTTTCTAAAGCAAAATTTAGATTTGCAGCAAATAATATCCACGAGGGGGAAAAATCCATTTTCTCTAGGTATTGTAGCGAATCAGGTGAAACAACAAAGCAATGATCCAGCAAAACGATCAAGTCTCAAGCCAAATCTGACAAGATCAGCAGTTCAGGCTCGTTTTGAATACGCTTACGGTAGGTCTGAATATGCTTACGGTTCCTATTGATAATTAAGTTTTGCACTAATGATCTATTGATTGAGTCATATTTATCAACACAAACCAAAGTACATAACTTCATTATTGGAATGAATCACGAAGACTACAAAGCCTTAAAAATTCATTGAAGGATATGTACCATCATTCGGCGTCCGGAAAAATCCATTAAATATAAGTACAAAACCATCAGGAAGAATTGATTGGACAGCGAAGTAAGTTTAAACTAAACAAACACTGCTTTATTTACCGTAATGTGTTCCTATTAGTGAATGCTTTCAATCCCCTTTACAAATGCGAGTCGAAATGGTCTTTGCTAGATTTAACTTTTCTTTAGACAATGAATTTTCATCGCATCTTTTTACAGATATATTCGACACTAAGCAGAACGACATATGTTAGTAAATGAAACCTGGATGCCTTATTAAACTAACGAATACAACGAACTCAATCACTTTGTATTTATGCGATTGTAGTATACCGTATAGAAAATATTTTTTGCAGCAAACAAGTTTTTGAAGTCACTCGTGAAAAATTAAAAGACGTGCGGAAATCTTAAAATTTTTAAAAGTTCGTATCATTATCTCTGGACAAAGTTGGCACTGGAGAATTTTCCATTTTCTACGTCACAGACAAACTAGAGAGAAAAAGAACATGTCAAAGGTTAACAAATCAATTTGCTATACTTTGTCGATTTGATGAAAAGGTGACAGCATGGCAAACACGAATACGTTTAGATTCGGACTGATAATGTAATTTATTTCAAAAGAAACGCATGATAAGTCAGTCATTCAATATAGAAAAACCGGTAAAATGATGAGAACATTTCATTAGGCATTCGATGAATCAAAAAAAATCAACAAATGAAGTAAGCAATCAATTAGGTAGTTGACACTTTGCAAAACATAATTTACCCAAACTTCAAGTTTACAGTAAGCTATTTCGGTTATTTTGAGAATCTATGTGAATGAAACGATCCAAATGAAGTTTCCTCAACATAAACGCATAACCAAAATATGAGCAAGACAGGAATGAACGTTTCACTTGGAAAATAAACAAGTGGTGCCCTGGTAGACATCTAGAAATTTGAAAGACAAATCAATGGAGAACTACAAAATTTGAAAATAAATTTCAGAAAGATCCTCAGTGCGTTTAATAACAACCATATAAAATGATTATGGTTTTTTACATTCAAATATGATACAGGGAAAGATTCATCATATAGAGTGGAAAGAATGTTTCCTATATAAAACTATTCTAGTAAGAAAATACCACGACTATGATGGGTCGGTAAAAGTGGGACACTGACATATGAGACTGCACTCTTAGACTTTTTTCTGATCAGGAAAACATTGGACCATGTGATATTTGGTTGAAACAACTTCTTTCATTTCACGAAGTCGCTCGTCGTTATGTTTCACCTGAAAATTTTTGGTTAGTTATGGTAGTGAGGATGGACATATAATTCGATGAAGTTTCCATTGTACACAAAAACACAACTTAAACTGTCTTAAAACAAAGAATTTAATGTAATGAAATATCAAAGTGTGAAGTTTCATGCAAACCATTGTCGCAAAAATTCTGGAAGGATTCCGCTGAAACCCGAAACTTACGTCAATTACACTTTCAGTATCCGGAATCCCAAGTGAAATTCGAGCGGCACGTCTACAATCAACATCTTTATCTAAAAGTAGCGTTTCAAGGCTATCATGTATAACTGATGAGTCACATAAGCCACGAAAAGCATATCCACCACGTGTTTTCGAAAGCGATCGCAGGAATGCCAAGCGTACATTTGCTACTGCTGAAAATTTTAATTCATTTAACGTTTTTGAACCTAATGAAAAAAAAACTAAATAATCACTGAATATGTCTAAAATTAAACTTACAATCTCCGGCTAGCCTCAACAAATCATTCAGTAGCAATGATGAAAACTGATCGCAGCTTAACAAATCACCATTCAGAATTTTTTCACAGAATACAGCAAATCTAAAAATGACTCAAAAATTTTTTGATTGATAGGCTCGTATGTTTCTTTTCTTACGTTTATCACGTGATGTAGCCATAAGGAATCCAAAACCTGCTGCAAAAATATAAACTACTTTCTTTAATTGAATAACTCACGTTTGCCTCCTTCGCCAATTAATTGATCGGGCAAATCCCTTTACAATGTCAGTGATAAATGAATCGGTGATCGGAATAAATGACATGTCAACTCTGCAGAAGTCCATACAATTCGAAGTCCACTCTTCCCTAACGAATTTTCTTAATATTGTTGCTAATAGTACAGTTGCCTCTTTCCGTACATCTGATATCCTATCTGAAATGTAGGCTTTAAATCTACCTCTTCTATCATATGCAATTAAGCAGCTTAAAAACTCAAACAAGATATAACATCCGGAAAAAATTCTGTTAACTAATTTCTTATTCTCTTTTAAAAACTAAGAACAAACCATTAGCTAACGTTAAAGCTATAGCAGCCAAATATTCATTGATTTCATGCATTGCAAAGAGATCACAGAGAAGAATACATTGCCTTAAACGATGATTGATTGGTTAAACTAAAAAAATTCATAAAAAATAAAGTCACAAGAAAATACCTATAAATTCAGCATTACCTCTGAGAAAAAAGCATTCACTAGAATCACTAAGATTATCTTATCAAAAGAATATGAAAATATTTACCTAACGTATATATATCTATACCTCCAATTGCGTCCATTATCGGTACCGGAATGCAAAAAATTCGGTAACACCGATAATAACTTTTGCCTTGTAGTACACGTCACCAACTGAAACAAGATGAATATACATTTTTACTCCGCAATAAGAGAATGATATTTAAAAAAGCACTCAATTTTAGACTGTTATCATATAAATTAATTCAATGATGACAAAATATAGAGGAGTATGACCACTATCAATATCAGAATGCAAAAAATTCGGTAGTACCGCTAATAACTTATTCTAAAGACTTATTAGTGGTGGAATTTTTAATATTGTGGATGAAATGGTGGTATCATTTGCTTCATCCTTCCTAAAAATTTTATTTGTTCACTAAGTTCAAGTCTTTGAATCCTTGGTTTAATAAATTATGCGAAAAAATCCCTAGTAACCATAAACTCACTTTGAAAAAATCGTGTAAATGATTCAATAGTCCAATTTTTACATCTTCTACATCTTCCATGAATCGTTCAAATATTGGTACTAAATGAGCATCGGCATTTTCTTCTCCAATAATTGCTGCGATTTCGTGGATGGACGATGCCAAAGTATGTCTAACACGCCACTAAAACCACCTCATGCTCCCTGTTTCCGAATATAACTAACACTTCTCTTACACTTATTATAGTCAGCGTGTGATGAAAAAAATAACATGCGTTACTAGATGTAAATGCTGAAAAAAGCAAAAAATTTGTTTTTTAAATCTACAACAACAGATTCATCAGCACACGTTCATGGTAAATTAAAGAGAATTTCGAAAAGCAGTGAACACCACAGAAAGACTTTTGCGCCAAGTAATCATATTCAGTACAATTAAAATTCTAAATCCTTGGAAACAAGTTTTTTTTCAATTAGATACACAGCTTCGATACAGACATACCTGCATATCTAATGATAATTGCTTGTAGGTACCCATTATACAAGGCCAGTTGTTGCGACCAAGAGTAAAAGCAACCGCCGGGAAACTGTAGGCACAGTGGCGACTTATTACACCATCTGTATTATTACACGGTGAGATCATGTGCACAAAGCTATCAAGCAAAATTTGTGGTACAACTCTCTGAAATTTTTTTGGCTGAAATTTAAATAATACTTTTCGCAAGCAACAGAAGTTCAGCACTTTATCAAAGCGAAAAACACGAAAATGAGGTGTACGATTAACAATAATTGTTGCATCATAATGATGGAGGATATGCTATATAAGAAATGTTTTTGAAGGCATTAATCAATTAGAAATTTGTCCAAAAATCAAACCTGAGTTCTAACATTGATGGTTGAAGATGTCGTTTGCTCATCCGCATCACCAGAAAAACCGGTTGATGGTTCTGCTTCAGATAAAACCACGGCAGTTTTGGCTGCTTCATCTAGAGTTACGTCCGATTCCTTGAAATTGTCTTCCATAAAAGAACTACTATTCTCCAAATATTTCCCACTTACAGTTTCTACACCCTGAAAAGACTGCAATTCAGCTCACCAATTACTACTATAGCTCTCATCAATCATCATACCTGAATTTGAGTGAAACCGTGTGTTAAAACAAAAAATCGAGCACCATTAAATCTAAAATATTAGCAATCTTGTCAGTGATGAGGTAACAGAGATGATTATCTAAGCTGGACATGCAGAAGTTTAATTGGTTGGCTTTATTTCCACCCCAGAATGCATAATTGAATTTATTCATTAGACAGATTACCTTAAACAAAAACTTACATCTACACTGTGTTCTGACATGTAATAAAACAAATATGAACGGCGTTGAATAAATTTAGCTATAAGCTCTTCTGTATTATTTTTATCCATTTTCTTGATATTGCTGTTGTGATTGGTAGAACTTTTCCCATACGACTTCAAATCAATGTCAAAAGAATTTGCTGACCAATATAGCAGAGGACAATAGGCCCTCGCGTCATCATCCATTTGTGATGGTTCCTGAAAACAAAGATTTATTTTATTTATTCTTCTGCGATTCAAAACGAAAATCCATTGTGATGGAACTTTTAATTTCTTGGAATTTTCTGCTTTAAGAAAAAAGTTGACCTCGAAACAAATTTCCATATCATCGTCTTCAACATCCATCGGACACGGTTCTTCTTCGATATCTTCCATGTAATCGTCTTCTTCATCACTTATGTTGTTAATATCATCAAGTATCATTTTGGTTAAGTCAGAATGTGTCGAACATGATGCCACCACACCATTTTCAACACCCAAATCCATACTAAATAAAGGAAAAAAAAATACACAAAGCCTAAGGTTTCAAGGTGTACGAACCGAAACTCATAGTCACTTAGATGAAATTTATCCTTATTAATAATCCAATAGGATTTAGGATAATGTAACGACCAGCTAATTGTACCATTATCTGTATTCGCAATATCGATTTTTCTCTTTATCTTTCTCTAGCAATCTATCTAAATATACAATTCTCTTGAGTGAATTTTTTAAAATGATTACAGTGTAAAAGTCATCGCTAAATATGAAACGAAAAGAAAGGGTAGTCTACATCTGCAATCATAATGAGGATGTTTATTTAAAAAATTTGAGGAATACTGGAGAGAATTTGTAGCCAATTATGAGTAACAGCGAGACTTACGAATCGAAAAGAAGCGAGTTATTTGAGACGATAGGTTCATCTGACACAGCCCATGTTTCCCATGCATCCAGTAAGCAGGTTAATTCATTTAAAACGTAACTGAAATCTCAAAATTAATCCTCTGTAACATGAAGGTTAATTCAACATAGATCGATGTCTAGTAATATTTTAATGCAAAATCAGTCCTATCTTCAAGTTACGTGTTAATTTCAGTTTCAGATATGAAACAGTGACAAATATGCATATGCCTGTATGGACTATGTTCTAAATAAGGTATTCAAATGTAACAGCTTCACACCGAAATGAAACTGATAAAAACTGTACTTGTTTAATCAAAAGAATTTAGGTTCACCAATAACCTTTGATCCTGAAGTGAAGATTTCTCTGATTGAACACCTGCGTTCGATTCTGGAAAGACCACACCCGGAGGAAGCTGACAGAACAGCTCATTTTCGTTATCTTCCATAACTATTCTATTATTTCTACCATTTCGCATGCTTTTGCCGTAAATCCTCATATTTTCGTCATTCTGGTCTATATCAACTAAAAAAAAAGGAATGTAAATTAGAAAATATTTGACAAATTCATAATCCCTGAAAAACTACAACATGGCGTAAATTGTCTACTCATTTGAAATATATGAAAACAAAAAGACTGGAAAAGTTAGACTAAAGTTTGTGGCATATTACAGAAATGAAATAAGTTAAGGACATGACCTAAATAAGAACTTGCTTGCTAATGATCAATTCAGCAATTTTATAAAGATTTCCGTGTTAGGATTAACGACAATCATAAAAATGGTCCGGAAGAAGTCATAATAATATAGCAATTTCATTTTGAAGGGCTGCTCATAAGATTTTTCAAGAATAATATAAGTAACTAACAATTTGCAACCAATCGACCATCTTTTATTTCATGATCCACCCGGTTTGGATCAGCAAATGTTGCAATGAAGCGACCAAGCTGTTGAAATGCCACATGAGTAACCTACAACAATTACACGGTGAATGAACCTGAAACTAACATCTATTGCCTTATCAGCGCAAACTAGAATTAAAAAAAAATGATAACCTTCAAAAATCAGTGAATTAATTCACATATACAAAAACAAAAATTCCAATTATAACTGAAACCTTAGATAGAAGCTCATTAGTAGAAATTTTTGACTGCAGCTCATTAGTAGAAATTTTTGACTGCACCTATTTCAAAACAGAATAAATATAAAATATTTTCGCTTTATTAGTTATATGAACAACAATAATAATAGGTCTTCATATACAATAAATATATAAGAATAAATTTATTCAGCACATGAATTCAATTTCTGAACGATGACCTGCCAGAACTGGTACATCAAACCAAAGTAAATTTTGTCACAAAATAAAATAACTTTTCCGAGCAAAAAAAGGGACAAGAGTAAAAAATTACCCAACGTGAAGAATCGTGAAGTAGGACAACAAAACACGGTGCAAGTTTGTGTTCTTTCGTTTCCATTGTACACATATTTGCAACATCAACAAATACTTCACATGATGATTTCCGTACACCCCAAGCCAGATCTTCACTTGATGCTAATAAAAATGGTACCGCAAACTGCAAAGTGGAGAAAGGTCACAAAAAAGATGAAATTTTAAACAAAATAAATGTCATATTTTCTTTTCCTCGCAGAAAATTTCATTTTCTAAAAACATTTCATTTATTCATCTTTTATTTCGCTCATTTTTTAAGCGCAAAAAACTTGTAATAACTTCGTTTCACCTGTTCTGCAAAATTCCTTCCAAACATTATCGTTAATTTTCCAAGAATCATCACACATGCCTGAAATTCATGAAGTAGGTGTTATAAGAAATTAGATAATTCTTGAATAAATCATTTACTAACCAACAAGACATTACCACTCGATGAAAAATGACCGTACGATGAAAAATAAAAGTTCATTTCACATTTTAACAAAGTTCCAGTACGGACCTTAGGCGGCCTTGGAGATCAAAAAGATTTGCTGATGTTCAAATACCTTAAATGGTATACCGCAGTATCCTCAAATGCACAGTAGAACACTAAAACTATATGGTTGAAATATCATTAACCAGTAAGCATACTCTATTAAAAGAAATCCATTTCATTGAATTTTGATTAATCATAATGAAATCATCCACAATTACAAATGCATTCAGATCATTTATTTATTACAGGTGATCGCCAGTTTACCTCGACAGAGATCACTTCTACTCTTCTATTTGCAATAGATCTTGCCACAGGTTTTAAGCTAGATAAACCTTGTTAATTTAAAAATAAACTTTCTTAATTATAAACCTCATCGTCAATTATCAACTGGGAGCCATCTTTCACCTTATCCACTCAAAGAACTATCAACTTACACTTCACTTCCATTGTTGAAGTATTAGAATTCATCATATAATAATCGTTATCACTCTTCATTATATGCTCTTCCTAAACTCATAAACAGTGTCTAATTACAGGTTGTTTAATTAGCTAATTGCTCATCCACCTGACTCCACTGATCGGATACATACTCTTACTCACTGCTTCACTGGTAGTTCTAGCTAAGCAAACAAAAGAACAAGCCCAATGTTAATTTTTACTACGTTTACAATGGAATGTCAATAAAGTAAGGTAAGTGTTGCTACAGCTGTTTGCTTCGATCAGCTGCACAGTGTCACCAAATACATCTGGGTTGCAATCCATAATGTCAACGCAACGATCCAAATGCTTTGAAATATTCGAATTGTGAAATTTCAAACATCTTCCATGTAACAAGGGAATGTTTCAATCAGTAGCCTTTACGACCCCTTCCCGTAAAACCTCTGAATAGCATCCTCCATACCTCCTTCATCTCAAGTGAATTTAGTACCTTTCATATCTTGCTAATCCACCTCTTCATTTTTTCCATAATCTTCCTTTTACTGTACTTTTATCCTTCTCACACGTGTGTGCATGATTCTCAGTGGATATTGAACAGATTAAAATATCTGCCAATTAGTGGAGGACTTTCTCCTTGTTGTGCAAGTATAAAACTCGGGTAAATGTGCAACAGCTTTTGCACGATATATTCTAAATTATTGTCACCCATGTTCGTCAGATCACCGCTGGGAGGGATATTCGAGAAATGAAAACCGGATGATCATCTCTCAACTTACCTTTACCGAACACTTTTACTCCCTCGCTTTATCTCTCTCTCTCCCTCCTTCAACATGTTTTCGAAAATTTGGTATCTCAGAAGATGACAAATTGAATTGCATGCTAGCACAATTAGGCGTGCAATCTCTCTTCATCGTTTATTGCATTTAAGCTCTCCATAAGGAAAGGGCAATTTCGTAAGAACGTCAGAGATCGATGAGGTATTTGATTGCTAAAACAATCAAGCTATGCCTGCCTCTATTCCCTTCTCCCCCATCACTTCACTTTTTTTTTTCACATAACTAGTGAAAAATGATGTTTCGTCTGCAGGTGTATAATTTAATTTATATCATGTTGAGAAATCGTTGACTTTTGGCCTTAGCGCTAGCCCCTGCTCCTTGTCGCCTACCCGCCACTATGCTAATCCTTCATCTGCCACTAAAATAATGGAACAAAGAAAAGAAAGCTCCAGTCTTTTTGACGCAAGCTTAAATATCGAAATAATCATCCTTCCCTCTCAAACACCTCATATCGCCAGTTCGTGCAGCAAGTACCACAGTCCTGCTTCTTCCCCCCTTCCCCTCTTGGGCACATAAACATGCTTTATGTCCTTCACTGCTTTCCAAATCCACCATCCCTCTTACCAATCACTCTATCATTTTGCAACAGAACCACATGAAAGACTACGATATTCCCTCATCACGGATACACGTCAGATTCTCAAGTGCTGCTACCCCGTAAAACCTCCACGTCAACAACCGTGCTATTAGTGGAGACCTTTTCCGGCAGCCTGTACAGAGTCCCTCCGTGCACTTCTTACGAAAAGCCCAAGCAAAAATTTTTGCATTACTTTTCGAATATGAAATGCTGTATCTTGCAGCAAGATGCTATATCGACCGAGAAAATTTTCCAAAATCCATCTTTTCGTCAACGCTCCTGGCCACGTGACAATTTTGCAGAGAAGCTGAAAACAACATGAGCATTACATATCCACCTGTTCTCATACTACGATATTAGCTGTCCATTCCTTGCCACCTATCTTTGGGTGTATCCTCCCTCTTCCGCTCCTTTTAGTTAGAAACTTTATTTTAGAAACTTTACACCAACATTTCCAGACTATCCAATTAGTAGAAAACCCGTACATATGAACAAAACGGTGATCAGACAACTCTTCATATGGCTAAACATTTTTTTATTTATTAGTTCAAAGTTCTAAAAAGAGTCAAACAAGGCATGTCACATAAACAAAAAAAATTTTAATTAGGAGAGCAGCGAAAAGCAAATAACATTAACTGAAATGAATGTATAGAAAGAAAGATCTTTTGAAGAATTACAAATGGACTACGATATATTTCCGTGACATACAACATTCACTGATAATGTAAATATAATGAAAACAAACCAACAACTACTAGCCATGATAACACAGCTGTTTCAGGACAGTAATAGCAATAAGCATGTAACAACAAATCAGCTGATGACACAGTGTAACCGATAATAAAATCACGCTGGACTCTGTTCAGCCAAGCTTGTTATGATAGAGTCGACAAGCGCACAACACATCAAAGCCGGCTGTGATATGAATTCCATTTAACGACACATCACCGACCACTTTGACGTGTTGGAGAAGTCCTTTTGATAAATTCTCCACAAACCACTAAATGACAAGCAATACATCCAGGATTTCTCCAAATATGGTAAAATTATCTCGCATATCACAAACAGACAAACTCCAGCACAGAAAAGTTTGAAATCTACAATATCCGCACCCAAGCAAATACAATTATTACAAACAGTGTTCAGGTAAACTGCAATAGCACAATTTATTACTTCATTCATGTTCCTGACAAACAATTCAAAACAAATACTTTCCAGTCCTTAGTTTTTAACTCTCAATGCAGCCAACTCTCATCACAAATATAAATGTCATCTATGGGCGAACAAATAGTTGCTTGCCATGGAAGCAGCCACCCTATCTTCTCAAAAATGTCCAGATCAACCACCAATACAAATTAAATAATCGAAGGGATCTTCTATCCTTGCCCGGCAAGAAAACTCGCCTCAACTTATCAAATGTCTTACCAGTAAATTCAGTTTGACCAGACTCGTACATGGCTGAGCTGATAGCTGTCTCACATATCTTTTCCCCTAATACAGTACTAGAGAATCCGGTCGAAAATACAAAGAAATCACGAATAAACATTATACCTACAGTACAGAACAGAGAGGAGACAGCACGATAATCCGCGCTCATGATATTAGAAAATATACGGGAAGAACGAGATGCACTGTATCATATTGAGATAGTAACTGAGTGTAGGAACTACTGCATCCCGGACAGCTTAAAAAATCTGAACATTCCTTAATAAGTTGATAACTCTAACGACATAAATGTCTCTCACCACAAAATATTGCAAAGCGTCACCCCACCTGAATCCCAATAAAGAATGACACCTACGCCAACAGTTCTCGTGCATATACTACTATTTCGACCACCCATTGTTCAGTACCAACTAATTTTAATCATCAATGGAGAACCAAGAGAAACCCATCGGAAGCAATATGGAAAAAGGCGAGAGAAGAGTAAATGAGAGACCACAGTACTTGCTTTATGGACACCTGTCGTGCCCTTTCTACACCGCACTCCCAGCAGCTGTGAAATGGTTGGATGGGGGAAAAGAATTTCTCCCATGGAGCATCCTCCTTTCCTCCAGCGTTTTACCTCCCCCACACTCTTCACTACTACGAGTATACTGACCGGACACGCACATTTCCTGCACAATGAAGTATTAAACCATAAAAATGAATAATGCTTGTCGTCTTCCATTTATATTTCGCGCTTCCTTACTCTACTGCACATTCCTTGTCCACATCGCATAAATCCCAAATATCATATATTACAGAACGTCGCATCGCATTACATTCTACTTGACAGCTCACTTTTAGATACGGCATCAATTTCCTTCTCGCTACATTACCCTTGCCTAAATACGACAATATGATAGAAAAAAACCGAAGCATTACAATTATGTAACGCATAAGATATATGCAAAAGAACACATCGTTACAGCCACCCATTGCCGGTTTTTCCCAAACAGACATCCCTTTCATGTAAGAAAAAAAAACCATTATCAATACTACCGTTTTAGCGCGAGCACACAGTCTTACCAATGCCAGCCAAACACTGCAACCCCCACCAACACCAGCGCTTGCAGTTCTTGGCACCCATCCCACATTCGAATTACAGGGGTTACTCCTGTGATTCAACTGTCATTACCGCTGTGTTACCTTTATATGTATCGTCGTTACCACCCAAATCATCAAGAAACCGCTGCAAATCATATTTGCAATTATTGCACAGCAATACATTTAAAGCAAAAGAAAGACTGGACTTATCGCCTATCAGAGAGCAAAAAAAAGGAAGCACCGTCGTTCCGGCCTACCAACTACCTCTTATGCAACACCCTTCAAAACCATTGTTACTAACCCATTCAAGTCATTTTTGGTACCAGAACATTAAAAATAAACTACGACGTGTAGCCTCTAATCGAGAATCACACAACTAACAAAATAGTCCATCCAAACAAGATGTTTTAAAAACCAGGATACGACACTATGCGACGCTATTAAATCCCAAACAACTGTCAATCCCTCATTCCCCCAAAAGTATAGATAAGAGCTTTGCACATTTTAACCACATATTTCCCAATAACAAATGATGCAAATCACGTCGATATCAATACAATTAGAATTTCAGAGTTAACAATAGCTGCTAGCAGCCAAAACAGCCGTGCCAAGAATTATAAAATTACATTAAACAACGTGAATACAGAAAAATGCACCCATAACTGCCAATGTGCATAACAATATCAATCTACAGTGCGTTGAAAAACAACCCAGAACTCAACATTTGTTTTCAAACCTGAAGCCATCCGAAACTTTTGCCCTTTTTTCACTCACTGAGGGACAAAATCAAGAAATTGACACGATACGTATGAACTGATTTCCACTGATCCAAAATGTCTTGAAAAACTTTTGCCCCCACATTAGCAGCGGACTCATTATTAGCGACAATATAAGTAGCAATGAGTTCATCACTCCGCGCAGATGTCCACTCAAAGGAGCAAAACCGGCAATATTCAGAACGAATTCCCAGCTCGATGTGGAAATGAGAATGACAACTGTAAGATGGGGGCGTCGCCGTGATACGAGGCGAAAAACAGAATAGTGATACGACCTTCAATTTCTAACGTCTCACTACCCATGTCTTTCACCACCGATACACAGCATGCTCCAGAAGGCATAAATTGCTTCTTCCGCTGTACACACTATCAAATTTCACTCCTTCGAACACTTCCTACAAATCAAACCTTAATACCATGCACTTTTCCATTGGATGCCTACCTAAATCTTAAATTATGATTCTGCATCGGGAAACTAGTTATGCAACAAAAACCTTGCTCTGTTCTATCAACGGTAAACAGAAAGTACATTGTAAGACATGGAAACTAAAGACACAAGAGTGTAACTCGATTAGGTGCTTCAAGGACTTGTACAATAACAGATTGCAAAAAAATTTTGAACGTGGACCCAAACTTTTCCGTACAACTAACGCAACTTTTAGAACGGTTTGAAAATGTAAAGCTATAAGTCAAACTTTACACACGATGAACAACAGCCTTCAAGCACTGAGCAGACAAATTACCCAGAAACGTCGCTAATTGACGTAAACTTTCTCTATCAACTATTACCAATTTTCTTTACCACATTCTACATGAAGATTTTAGAATCAGAAAAGCGCAAACAAATACCTTCCATATAAAAGAAAAGGCACATAACAACAAAAAGTGATGAGAACCAGATCAAGTGACTCGGATAATGCAATTAGACACGTAACTTAGGATTCCAAGCAATCTGGAAAGCGCCCTTTCGACAAAGTGCAACTCCATAAATGAAATACAGGTTCTGAAAAAACTGATACCACAGGAGGTATCACAAATCCGAACCGAACGTTTCAAAAGAATTGTTCGAACTAATTTTCAAAATCGGATGTAACATACTGGGTATTTTCGAAGCATCACCCCCAGGAAGTAACTCCATAAAGAAGGCAAGGAACGACAGCAGTGACAAATTAGCAACTAACCATTAGTGATTCCAGTTGTTGGTCATCAGAAATGTAATGCGAATAATCAGATGGGCGGTAGCAATGCCCAAACAGTGTAGGACAAATCACATTTTGTAAGCTCCCTGAAAGACTTGACACTAGATAAAAAGCGTATGATAATTAGTTCCCTCTACACCCACAAGATACATACAAAATCAAACAGTGAGCAGATTAAACAAACAGATTCTTCAAATCGAAAGAGAAAGTAATGACATGAATCCTTGATAAATGCACTGAAAGATACCAACAATCAACGCAATCAGCAAATTCATACAACTTTATGCAATAGTTTGCAAGCTCACAACAGCAACCGATAGATCCAATACAGTGTCGGCATCATTTTTAACAATACAGAGCAAATGTACATGGTTGGAATGAAAAAAAATAAACCACCAAATTGCGACCTACCATGGTGTAACGAAACGAAAAGAAAGTTGTGCTGTGTATATCTGTGCGGTGATTGCTAGGTAATGACTGCAGAAAGCTGCAAGGTGCAAAGTAGAGCAAGAGTAGATCAGCTTGAGAACCTTGCAACAGCTGCTGAGTTGACAAGCATGACGTATACGATGAAAGAGAGGAAGAATACTGTCAACCCTCACATAAATGCTACGACGGTAACCCGATGTAGAAAAGCTTTGGAAAAAGAATAGATGAAACAAAGAGAGAGAGTGAGTATGGCAAGAGGAAAAGGGTCACGCTGTGACGAAACCAGACGGAAACAGCTGTATTTGTTTCTAACGAAGACTAGAGAGTTCGAGAGAAGAGCAGAGAAGGAGAGAATAAGGTCAAGTGAGTGAGAGTTAATGTAGTAGGTATGAAGGGTCGTGGAGATTAGTTTTCGGTGTGCGTGGCCCAATTCCCCATACCACTCTCTGGCGACGTTTACATATGGCACAGAGAGAGAATGCACTGGAAGCAGCCAAACCGTGGATGCAGTTAAAGCGACAAGCTCGGGGACCATCGGTAGGGGCAAACTACCCCAGCACCACAGCATCACCACCACTAACTACACTCGTCCTCCTCAACTGTTGGCTAAGCAGCATGACCCTCCCTCCCTCTTCCCCAGCTAGTTTTTATAGATGCCAAGTGAGAGAAACAAACGACACAATAACGAGTCTACAACTGAGGATCACCCGAGGCGGGGCTCATTTTCTTTCCCGCCTTCCGCACATTGCATCAAGAACACCCCGCCCTCACAAGATACAGACGATAAAGAATAGAAATGAGAGTGAGGTTTAGTTGTTTAACTTACAAAGCCTAACACTTCGTGTGCAGAGAGTAAAGAGAATACAGTGGGACAATGATGAGAGCTTGTGAGGCCGAATGAGAAGAGAAAACGTAAACGGCATTTTTGGCATCATACAAAAAAACGTCGCTAATACATGTCTCCTCCCTCTCACTCTCGCCAATTGCATACACACTTCATCTTGTCATTCCTCACTCCACCTTCTTTCTTCCACTCATTCTTGCAGAATTAATTCCAGCTATTTTCAGCAAGTGCCCTCCCATCTCTTTTCTCATTCATGGCTATACTTCCATCGATTAGTTGCTTGCATGACTGCGATTCATTTCGCAAAAGATAACAGCAGAAACAGCGGGAATATCAAGTACAGCACTGTGTTGAAGGCAAGGGAGATGATTCGAATGAGTGAAGGGAAACACGTGTCATTAGGCGAAGCGGGTGGGAACCATTTCGGGAGGGAAAAGTGCCTCTTAGATGCCCTACGACCAGAGCTTACTTTCGTCTCCACCCTCCACCCTCGTGTTACAGACCGACCGCTCATCGTCACTGGCACACGAAACTCATCACTTCCACTCCCCATCCTTACCAGTGACAAACTTTTCCCTCCATTATTTCCCCGCCTTTGCAGTGCATTCCTGCATAATATCTGTCTACTTACTTCCCAAATGCTCCATTACATATGCAAATAAGTGATTGAACAAATTCAAAGCTGCACTCGTCAACCTACAAGATCAATTTCAAAAAAATTTTCCCTCTTTCTACAGCAGAAGATTAACCGATGCTCGCTACCTGAAATAGTTTCTACATAAGCCGACGTAATCCTGCCTTAAGATTAACGACGTGTGACACACACACACACACACACAAACAAAAAAAAAAAAA
>JABVXS010001211.1:0-17141 GCA_013365335.1 Madathamugadia hiepei | reverse complement strand
TCGGGGATAACATATCTGGGAATTGAACCCTTCTATGTTTATCTTATCAATCTCTCGACATGCAGATTACCCGCTGCGCTATCATCTCTTGATAATAAAAATTCGAAAAAAAAAATTGCTAAATTTTTTTCAAATCTAAAACCATGCCTTCTAAACAACATATCAAAATTTTAAATTTAAATTAGTTAAGAAAGTTTAAAACTTTAAATGCAAATACTTTTGGTTGCATCGAAATAATTAAGGAATAATTCATATTGGCACCGTACTAAGTATGCACTGTCCAATGAATGTCACTAATTGTTGCGAAATTACTAATCAGAAGTTAAATATTTTCGAAATTCAATCCTTAATGACAATGGAACTACCATGGAAGATCCAAATATATGCAACAATCACACAGATGTTGTTTCCCCTAAATATCGTTTGCTTTTTCCTGCATGAATTCAGCGCGACAGAATTATAATTTGTAGAAAAGGCAAAGAACGATCATCAGGAATATCGCAGCAATCTTCTTTGATAGCCATCATCAGAAATCGAAAAGAATATGATTTAGCTATGTTTTCTATTTAATTCAAGTTTTGCATCCCAAGTGTGGAAAGTTTTTACATTAGTCAGACATTTAAAGCAATTTTAATAAAACTTAAGTTCCTTGGTCTTTTTGATAAAGTATAGTAGATTTCTCCATTTTCATCATCCAAAAAAAATAATGCAGTCTTTCACAATTTTTCACATTTATTTTTCTTTACAAAAACAAAAGGATATTAAGCAACAAGATAGCATTTATTAACGGGAATTCAATTGAGTCTAAACTCTGAAAATGTTGAAAAAAAGGAGAGCGACTAAAATATAAATGTTAAATGTTACAATTTTTTAGATAATACTTTTTTTTAAAATGTTACATTATTCAAGTAGTTCTTTAATGGAAATAGCTGAATTCAAATCCAACAAAATTTGTTCGGATTCTGATTTCCATGGAACTATTTGGACAACCGTGATAATTAAGACAATCAGGTTAATTGTATAACAGATCTCTTGCACAAAGGTTTGCAAGGAAGGATTCATCAAACAAAGGATGTTTCTTTGTGTTGTTTATTCTTCAATTGTGGCAGGATTCATACTAACATTTTAAAAGTTCTTTTTCTGAGAATCATGACTGTATGTATGTATAACTATATAAAACCATCACTGATTTATGCAAAATTTTCAATTCCTGTCAGACTTCAGTATTTTACACATTTCCACAATCAAAACTCCTCATTTCCAGCTCCAATTTTATCTTCAATTCAACTATAAATCAAACTTACACCTGCTTTGTATTCTTTAAAAAGCTATTACCAACACCAATAAACCTTTGTGAAAACATTGGAATAGAAATTTCTGGAGAGCAACACACACCACTGCAAGAGATTTGTTGCAGCACACATAACAACAGAAAAGATTATCACATTAACCTTCGAAACAAATCATAAACTAAGTTCCAGCTTGTGTCCAAATTCAGGCAAAGTCGACCGAGTTTCATTCCAGCATGGTTTAAGAATTTTTAACCTGTTGAAATGATATTGCAAAAAAATATATGACATACCTTTTTCTTGAAAAAATTGTAAGCCGAACTTAACACCCACAATTTGTTGGGCCGATTACAATTGAAAGACAAGACACCTCATTTTATTTATTTCCTAAATTCTAATATAATTAACCATATGCGTATGTATCTCTATCTCTCCCAGATATATATCCTGAGAAATAAGAGGATTTTCTGGCTGGCATCTATGCATAGAGATGGATCCGGTCGAGTGCTCGAGAGACCTCAAATCTAAAAAGATGACTGGAATATATAAAACAGTTGATTTTTGGGGGACTCTACAACATCAGTCTAGAAGAAGATTAATATATAAAAAAATACATAATCTGCTGTTTGATTAGCCCAAAGCCCATTAAAATTAATTCCTGGAATTTAGAAAATTTAAGGGAAGATTTTCAAAATTAGAAGTTTGAAGAATTGCTGCCGCAGTCAGTAAACAGATATCAAACCTTAGTTTAGCAAAAACCGCCAGATTCATTTCAATTTTTTGGCCATCAACAATTAACCAAATCTTTGGATGCAAGCTTTTCCGAATTTTGGAATTGGCTACCACCACATCGATACCCCATGTTATTTCGTCGTCCGTTTTTGCTTTCCATAAGCGTAATATATGTTGTTTATTCTGTAAAAAAATTAATGCTCAATGAGGAAAAGAGATTATCCTAAAAAAAGGACATTTTCAAATGTTCACATGTTTTCATAAATTGAAAAAAAAAAACTATGATGTTCATATTTACCACAAATATGTGAATTTTACTGTAAAGTTCATAACAACAAACCAGATCGGAAAAATTGCTGCCGTCTAACAATGATGTCGGATCATCATATTTCGTCATTTGATTCAGTTCTTGCAGCGCCGAAAATAGCTTCTTCATTGATTCCGGATCAACATTTATGGATTCCTCAGCAAACGGAGTTTTCATTCTTACACATCGCCATGCTTCTTAAAAAAAGTAAAGAGTATTTTAAAAGGAAAGTTCAGTTGAATAATCAAAATTAAATTAAGATTAAAACAGAGCCATATAAAACTAAACAAAACTAAAATGTTCCCAAATGCTACGATCATACAGATTACTTACAATATCTCCTTAAAGCAGTTAAGTTTTTGAACTAAATATCTACATTTATTGCGAATCATTCAAATCCAACAAACACCCCAATATTTGGATGAAAAACAAAGAATAAAGGAAAATTGCGCTTTTAAAAATATTATAATTTTGTAAGAAATTATTCAAAAAAGAACTTTTGAAACTAATTCAAATTCCTTATTAATTAAAATTGACTGCTTGGAAACAAACCAGTTATAACATCCGGATCCAGTTCCATCGTCACCAAATCTTTACATCGAAAAAAAAGTATTAATTGCTGAAATTAAGCCAAAAAATTTAGGACTATATTAATTTTCTAAATTAAAAAAAAATTTGGCTCACAGGATACATCGACAACTTTTATTTTTTGGCGAGTTGAATTACAACCTTTGCAAACAGTCCATTTCGGGATGTTATGGAAAATTTGATATTTACGCGACTTCTGGGGTTCGATATTTACTAATTATTTCTGAATTAATTAGTTATGTGATCAAAAACGTGTAATTGCTTTGCAATATTTTGTCTATTAATGTTGCCAGAATCATGAACATAATAATTACTTTTCCTTCGGAAGGAAACGAATTGAAATTGGATTATCAAATGATTCATTATTTAGAATACTAAACGGATGGGGTGGGAGTTTGGATATTTGAAAGGTTTTAGGGTTGTGTTTCCGGATGTTTGGAATTTTAAAATTGTTTCTGAGAACGATGGGGTTAGATTAAAATTTTTAATTAAAATGTGTATTTACAGATATCAATGGATGGATATGGGTAACATAGTGATGGAAGAACAGTCAAGTGACAGTGTAACTTTTCCGCTTATATACTTGGAACGAACGAAAACGCTTGATATATTCATTGATTTCATGCTGAAAAATCAACCTTGTCGAATGTATAATAAAGCAACGGATAAATGGAAAAGTCGACAGCAATGGGTGAAATATGTGAATGGAAAAAGTACCATTAATATCGAGTTCCTCATCAAACATTATGGTTATTTTTTCATTTTTTCAGAAAAATGAGAATTTTAGGATAGACAATTTTTATTTGGAATGGTTTAACTTTAACAGAAAAATTTAAAAGAAATTAGCAGAAATACTTAACGGAACATTTGCAGTATTTTGAATCTATGTAGGTCCGGTTAATTGATATGATAGTAATGTGAAAAATTGTTGATACCATTTATCAATAATCCTTTCAAACTGATCGTTAATTAAAAGCGATCAACTATTTGTAACAGTATTTTTCAAGAGTAAGTGATTTTCACTGGCATACTTTCTTTATAAAATTTATGATTCCCTTTAATTTGATCATTTTGTAAATCATTCTGTATGTTTCACTGCCAATATAAATATTCACTCGTTCAAATAATAGGTCACATGGAGGTACCATTGGTCAAAGATGGAACTGATAGCATAATGGCAAACGGTAGAAAATATATGGACAGTGAGATGTCGTCATATTCCAACAATTGTAAGGGATGCGAAAAAATTAAGCTTAAGGATTATATCGAAATGGTGCGAGAAAATAATGGGTCAAATTATGTTGGCTATGCCAAAGATTGGCATTTTCAGCAGTAAGTTAGTGATAGTTTCATGTGTTCGCATAATTTTTTCTTCATGTCCTGATTTTCAAACCATTCAATGATCTGTTACTTGTAGAGAGTCGAGAACATCTTACGAAATGTATAGATTACCGTCGGTTTTACGTTTTGATTGGATAAACAATGAACCGTGGTCAGATGATGAACGCAATCAGTTGGGCGACTATCGTTTCGTTTATTTTGGAGCCAAAAATACTTGGTTCGTGGACCTTATTAGAATAGATTAGTAAGTAAGGAAATGAAAAGGAACATTTTTTAAACATCAGCCATTGAAACTATGCAGCAACGGCACAGTTAAGGTTGCAGAAAATCGGGCAAAAAGTAAGATTGAAACGTACAATAATGAGAGGTTTGCGAAAGCCAGAAAGTGAAGAGAATGCTCACGAATAATTATCGTAAAGAGCAAAGGAATAAAATAGGAAGAGAAGAGAAATGAGAATGTACGGAATTTTGTATGGGATAAGTTATAAAAAAAAAAATTTGGCATGGGATTTGTAAGCAAATTAGTGAAATTCAAAAGCATTTCGAAGACTTAGAAATCGTCCTCGAGGGTAATCGTTTTATTGTATACATCATTCTAAATTATCAACAAAAAGTTATGTTATTATAGGACACCATTTCACACTGATGTGATGAGTTCATATAGTTGGTCAGCCAATATTTGCGGGCGAAAGCTTTGGTATTTTGTGCCACCAAGCAATGAGAAATGTTTTAGAATTGATCGTAACACATTTGTAAAGGATATTCGAACGATTCGAGATAAATGGCGTGAGGCCAATGTGATATCATTCATTCAAGAAGAAGGCGAAATTGTTTTCGTTCCTTCCAACTGGCACCATCAGGTGCATAATTTGGTAAGTATAATTTTGTAGGTCATTAGTTTAAGACGTGGAAAAAGGTCTGATTTTAAATCCAAGAAATACGATTTTGAAAATAATATTTTTTATAATTGGACAGTTGTATCTACTTCTGTTCAATTTACAAAATAAGTTTAACATCCTAACCGTCACATACTCTTTTTTTTTTAACTGCAATTTACTGGTTTTATTTACTGTACGAATCGCATAATCATCAGGGATTGAAATCTACGATTACATTCTCGGCTTATTTCTGTGAATATATACTATTGTATTTTGATTCTAACAAATTATTGTCATAATCTGCGATGAGCTTGCAAGTATAGTTCGTGGATATTTTGCTAGACGTGCTATTGCAGATAAAGTTTCAAAATTTTAGGAAGACACAATTTCTATCAATCATAACTTTGTTAATGCGGGCAATATGGATTTGATTGTTGAACTGATAATCAAACGACTGATGGATATAGACAGGGAATTATCCGATTGTAGATCCTGTTTCTCAGTCGCAGAATACAATAACTGCTGCGAAGTATGTTGTAAATTTTATACCGGATGATGAAATTCCATGTTAAATTGTATATGGGATCACTACTTTTCTATCACTTTTGTAGAAATCACGAAAATCAAGGACGAAAAATTGGCTGAAATAGGTAGACAAGTGGATTTCGCTTACAACATTCTAGATATACCATGATCTTCAAACATTAAACGAAGGATAACTGTTTGAAATTTCCGAAAGTTGCACATAGGATTTTAATAAAAGCTTCCAGTAGACCAAAATAGTCCATTAATTCAGATTGCGAAGTGATTTTGATTCTCTAGGTCGCTTGTTTCACAAAT
Organism: Madathamugadia hiepei; assembly: GCA_013365335.1. Lineage (NCBI taxonomy): Eukaryota > Metazoa > Nematoda > Chromadorea > Rhabditida > Onchocercidae > Madathamugadia > Madathamugadia hiepei. The sequence continues at coordinate 11,166 of JABVXS010001211.1, read as the reverse complement.
ATTTTAACTTAAAAATTGACTTAAAGGTTTGAACTTGAAAAAATAAAAAAAATTTAGATTGTGGGTTTCGGATTTTCGTATGAGGTGATCATTAATATGTACTTGTTGCATAGATCATGCATCTTAGTGATCTGAATGTGGTTCGTAGAACCTCCTGGGCATTTGATTGTAGAAGGAAAGACTTCCAAAAAACTGATATTAAATTATTTTTTAATGCTATGACTTTATTGTTTCTCATAAGCAAAAATGGCCGATTAGGCTGCTAGTTTTTGCAAATGATTTTTCAGGAAAATTCCACTCGTTCAAAGTGTGAATATTTTACTTTTTGCAGAAGATATTGGCTGCCGATATTCGGGTGAACATAGCGCAACTCACTTCGTTACTTCAGCTGATTATAGATGATCGAGGAAATGTTGTAAACGAGTGCTGGATTTGTCCGCGACATCTATCAATTTTGGAGTGCAAAAAGGATTGCAACTGTTTAGAATTCATGCGAAAAGTAATTCAAAAAAATTGCATTTGTCAAATAGGAGACAGTGAGGTCTGTTACAATTGTTTAAATTTCATGAAGCAGTATGAAATTTCTGTTGCTGCCGAATGCCTTGCACGAGTTCGTTTCATCGAAGGGAAAAGAAGCTGATCATTTAAAATGCGACTGGTTCCAAAAATCATACAATACACTGCTGTCTACACTTTTGTATTACTGTGCATCAATAAAAAGTGGTTTCACCAATGGCTTACAAGGCCTACAAATGTACGCCATATTTATATTAAAAGCACCAGCTCATAACCCGATGTTTGGGAGTGAATATTGATTGAAGATAAGTGAACGCAAATTATCATTATTTCTCGGTAACAAAAAATTCAAGATGACTATGTTTTTAATATTGCATATATTTGATGACGGTGTCAACTACGAAATTTTTTTCCTCAGAAAGAATTATTACTCAAAAGAACGGAAATAACAAAAGTACCTTGTACATTTCTGTGAAGCATTGTTAGTTTGTCAATTTTTTAATTTCAAAAATGTTTACAGCAAATTCATTTTCATATAAAATTTCTCTTACATCAAACTGTTCCTGTACAAGTTGATCATAAAAGTCTCGATCTCTTTGATATCGTATTTTACTGCACAGATATATCATCGTATCATAGTCACTAGCATCCCAAAACAATTTGATCAAAGATTCAAATGTAACGCCACCGTAGATAAGATCGGCTCCTAGAATAACCTGAAAAATAACAAAAATGAGGTTTCGGGGATTTTCAAAGATGAAAAAAAATTTTTTTTTCTACCATAATACTTCCCATTACTGGTCATAAAAGCTCTAATTTGTCAGTCTAAAAAAGTTTTTTATATTCTGTTACAATGTAAATCTTTAAGTACAGGCATTTTATAGCCATCTGAAATAGTTTTTCTACTGCGTGCTAAAATAGGTGAATCAACGGACAACTGGCAAATAAATTTTTGAATAACCGGTTTCTTAAGTCTTCTTTTGATGTCGTTTAGCAAAGGAATTACATACCTGATATTTTTGCAGCAATTTGTCAATATTCCAATCAAATGCGAAAATTTTCATGTCACAATCGCTATTTGCATTCTGTCGAACATTCTCTTCCAGTAAACTTAAAGCACTTAATCGGTCTGTCACATGTATAAGCTTAGCATCTTGATAGGTTGATACAATACTTGGTAAACCCAATCCAGCACCAAGTTCCAGTATTGTTCGATTCGCTACTACCTCTGGGTGCTCCGAGATGTATCGAGCCAACACAATGCTCTTAAAAGATCATTACGTGTAAGAAGCAATAGAAATACGTTCTACTAGTGATATGCTTGAGTTTAAACTGTGGGGATCCTATTATAAAATTTACAGTTCAATGATCCCTTCGTAATCAAACTTAAATTCGACTATATACATGCACATTATAATGTCTACCTGTTCAACCTGCAAAAAAAATTGCCGTATAAAAATGAAAAGTGCATATTCGAATCTGTTTCATCGAATGATACATTTGTCGAATAACCCGAAAACTAGGTAAGAACTAGCAGGTATTTTGTCAGGTTAAAGTTCCATCGTATCACTAAGTACCTTACTGTATCACGTAACACGTTATTAACAAATGCAATCTGCGTAATTACCATTACAGAATCATACCGAATCCCAAATCACTCCAGCAATTCCATTTTGTTGCCAATCTTGATGCAATTGAAATTTTCTCATATTAATTGTTACCGCTCTATGATCACTAGAGAATTCACGCAATATCACAGGTTTCACGTAAGGTACCAGGTCGGAACATTGTTCTCCTCTACGGGTATCGGACATACTGCGTGTTAATGACGAAATAACATCTATACTGCGAATAACATACAACAAAAACACGAAAAGCCAAATCATTTATTGCATTTCCAGCAGACTCCGAAAAATTTTCTGAAATTTGAGAAGAATTAAAGCAGTTTTCAAACAATTTCAGCATTATTATCATCAGCTTTAAAAAAGGATTTTTTTTTCACAGAAATAGGAAAGAAGAAAATGTGGTAAAACACAAAATGAAGTCATGAATATCGAATGGTTATGAACGAAAAAAGAAAACTGGAATGCGGAAAAAATTCGTGATTCTAATAATATTGCTGAATAATATTTCAGATCAAGCAAAGTTTATTGAAGTTTATTTCTGTCAAAGATGTGAGAAAGAAATAATTCTTGAAAAAGCAGGAACTAATATGAGAGAATTACAATTGTAAAAGAGACATTCTTTTAACGATTTTGGAAAATATATAAGATCGTGGGCATTTGTAGTAGTGAAGCTGAGAAATTTGCTAATGATTATACACAAGCTGTAAAACCAGGAAAAAAAAACAAATAAGGCGAAACCTTTCCAACGGAGTGGGTTCATATTCGAGTTGCAATGCCCCAATAATTAACAGCGAAATTGTTTCTTGTGGTTAATGATTGGTAATAGTGATGTGGTGTGATTTCCATTCGTAATAGAATCGTTGTGAATATGGTAGGATTCTGAGGAACTACAAATTAGTTGGGAATTTGAGGAAAATCAAGAAAATAGCAGTTATTTAAAATTGACATTAACAAACCTGATAATAATTTATTTGGCAATGGAAGATATTGCAGAAGATGGGATGATAAGAGACTGATAAAAGTATATAAGGAAAAATAAAGTAATAATTTGATAACACACAGTACAATTGTATACCTAGCAGTAATGATTTGCTTTAATTTCTATTAGTCTACCTACTTTATTATGTATTAACTTCGATTCTTTAATTTAAAAACTAATTAATGAGCTTAATTAGTGAACCAATTGCATGTATAAGATTTTTACGTTGGAAAATTTAAATTAATATATTGTTAAGTAACGAAAGTCTGGTTGACTGCATTATTTAATAATGCATACTGGAGTAGGATGAGAATATTGGTTGGAAAATTTTAATTAAAATATTGTAAAAGTTGATTTTCACATATTGTTTTATTATTTGACATATTCTTTTTATCGCACTCCATACAATTGTGTTTTACAGTATGATCGATGTTGATATGACAGATGACAAAGAACCTGTATACGATCAGGAGACTGGTCTTCTTGAAGTACGCAAGCATTTCTTCTTTGTCTATTTTTTTAAATACATTTTATTTACTTTATTATTTTGATTTTAAATTATCATGCTTTTTAAAATTTGCTTCACCTTTGATTCCATGCATTACGTTGAAAATGCGTACAGCGGCCTCATTTTGCATATTTGTAAATGTTATTTTGCATATTTATTTGTGTGGGTAAGTGTGTGGTTTGTGACCGGTGGTCTGTATTTTATATAAGTGGTGATTAAATTTAGTTTAAAAGTATGGTTAATAGTATGACCAATCAAGTTTTCTGGATTTCGGTAGGAAAATTACAACTCTTAGGGTAGACGATTTTGATATCTTGGTTACATTGCGCGACTTTCTATCATTAGTATTAATGAAGTTAAATAATTAGAAAATAATAAGTGAAATGGCAGTTATGTGGATGACATAATTTAGACATATTTCGACGCAATAAATTAATTTGCTTGTTTTAAAATTATAACAAACCAGGAACATTTAGAGTAAGAAAAGATTAAATGAAGATTAGTGTGTGTGTTTTTTTTAATAGTGATGAAAATATGATCTACGATTATTTGTTTCATTTATTATAGTATATCGAAGCCTGTACTGCATGTCCAACAACAAGCAGTAAAACAAAAAAGGTTTCATCGGTGGCAAAAGAAAAACCAGCTCGACGTTGGAAATCTATCAATTCGCAGTATTGCAGTGCTTGCATGGTTCCTTTAAATTTATTTTTTTTAATTTGAAGATAAATAACAAAGGGCGTCTTTAAATTTTGAAAATGCATGGGAAAGTTTTCAACGTTAATTGACTCGGCTGCATTGTCAACAAAGATTTGTATCAAAAATTTCACTTTTTACAGGAAGGTGGTGAGCTTTTATGCTGTGATCGTTGCCCAGCATCATTTCATTTGATGTGTCATGAACCACCAATTGAACGAAGTTCTATTCCAAGTGGGAAATGGTTGTGCAATCGTTGTGTGCACGCCGTCGCCCATGATAATAGTCCAAAAGCAATGAAAAAAGTACCGAAATCGGTAAGCTGATCTTTTTAATTTTTGTAAAAATATCAATGACGTAGGTCATCACGAAATTTGCTTAGCTCAATTGAATCTAACATTGCATGGGATATAAAAATCATCCAAAATTATATCTGTAAAAATTTCTTTCGGAAATAATTGTCAATGTAATCTTAGTATGTCGCGAAATTAGGTCAATATCTTTGGTATTGTCCATCATTTTCTGAGTTATTTCTAGTACATATCTTTGTTGGAATTCTTTTATAAAGTTGATTACATTTGTTTGCGTCGCAAAAGCTTAGGTGCTAGAACTTTACGAACCTTCAAACTTTGCTTCAGTTTTTGTATCTGCATTTTCCATTTTTACAGGATGAGTGTTCCTCTTTTGATGTACATCGGAATCATTCGACAGTATCAGATAATAAAGATCAGAATGTAGATAGCGGCCTTAGTGCACTAGCTGTATTAGCTGATGCAGCTTTGGCTACAAACGCTGAGCAGTTCTCGTTACCACATGATTTATCCTGTGAAATTCCTCCTTTACCGTTTGATGAACGTTTAACATCCACACAAGTAGTACTACCACCGAAAGCAGTCTGTCATCTTTGTGCATCGTTAGTTGATCGTTTTATAAGTTTTTCAAAGAATTTCCATCCATCCCACGAGGAATTTTGAAAAATTTTCTGCAACAAGTACTTTAGGGAGCTTCTCTCTCTTTATTACTTTGAATAAAAAAAAAACAGTTTTTCTATACGTGAAAGTAGTTTTACAAAAGCTTTAAAGAATATTCTCGGAATAACAAAAGTATAATGTTTCGGTCAGCTAAAACTATGTATTTATAGCTTGCTATTTCTGATTTATGGCTTTAATAGGGTTAACTAATAGAATTATATTCTGTGCATCTACAATCAATTTTTTCAGTTATCTCTGCTTTAATTCCTGGTTATTTTACTTCAGTTTCTGCGACAAATCCAAATCATTCTTTTTGATTTTGGATGTTAAATTTCAGGAGAAATGAAAATTCAACAATGATTCAATGTGATTTTTGTGCGCTCTGTTACCATCTCGATTGCCTTACACCTCCTCTTCCTTCTGTACCAAAAGATAAGTGGATGTGTCCAGCTCATGTGGAACACATTTTGGTTGGACTAATTATAAATATTTTAAATTTTACTTGAAAATAAGCATGCCCGGCAATGACGTGGACAAAAAGGCAAAAGCACATATATATTTTTTGGTTCTGATGAATGGATTATGATTTTATTCCGTTGCGAAAACATTGATTATTTCATCTTAAAAGAAATTATTGAGTTTTTTTTTTTTATATCGTGGTGAAAATAGGATGCACTTCTCTCCATTAATTGAAAAATTCATATGTCAGCAACATTTCAGGATCGAAAATTTGTGAAAACACTTTCATTGCGTAAAAGATTGCGAGTCTGGCAGCAATATGCTAGACAACCAGTTGATGAACATTTAATCAAAATTTCATTCCTGAAAAAGGCTCATCTGGAACGAGAAACTGCAGCCGAAATAGGCGATGTTACTGTTGGTTGATCTATTTATTTTTCCCTTCCAACTTTTAGTGCTTACAATTTTTTTTTATTTTTTCTTTTCATAGCTTCCATCTAAAGTGTCTTTTGATTGAAGTTATTTTATGAGGTTTTTTCGTACCTGCCAAGATTTATCTCTTGATTTTCTTGTGTTTATAGTTGATGAAAAAGAGTATCAGGCCTTCCGTAAATCAAACTTAATGTCAAAATCAAAGAAGCATGTTGGATAGGCTGATTTGTTTTTCCTTAAAAGTGATCCAGCTCACTTTATGACAGCCGACTAATTACCAGATTAATTAATAATTTGGGCTAATTTTTATATCCAACTCGAATTTTCAGAGAAATGGTCCATATTTTTGCGTCCCTGATTGTATCAAGAAACTGTATAAATCACGATGGAATGGGTGGAAAAAAGATCAGTTACCCAGTGAAGAGGAGCAAGATTTATGGTTTAGAAATATTGTTCGGATGCAGAAAATGCAAGTTGAACTAGATTTATCCAGAGATACAGGTGTCGATTTGGTCGAAGAGCAGGGTGGCAATATTTTCGAAAAGATACCGGATGTCGCAAAAGAATCACTGACTGTGACTGCGAAAACTACGAATACCGAGCAGCAGTCTCAGTCAGAGGCGCAAAACGATGTTCGTGTGCAGTGTTTTGGTTTGGTAATAATTTAAATCGAAACTTTTTTTTCAAATATGATGAATATTTTTGGTCTCCAGAATTTGCGGTTAGTTTCCACGACTCATTTCCTTATCTTTTCAGACAAATTTTGTAGAACTGCCTTTATTAAGGCGTATTCGACGTGGCTGCCTATCATTGATGGAAAATTCAACGAATGTAGAATATCGCATTATTGGTTCTCTTGCTTGTCAAAGACTTGATCAGTTGCTGTCCACTGCTGAAAGCTCTCAGAATGCTAGAGGAATACAGTTTGAAAAAAGTTAGCCTTCCAAATAGTTTTATCAATAGAATAAAGATTGTAATCGCAACCGCTAAAAAAGTCTCTTTTGGTGTCAGTGATCATTGCCTGGCGTGTATTCTCAGACTTTTTTTCCTGCTAAAATTGATCTAAATTGAAAAGTTGAAATCAAATTTCTTGTAACTGCTTTTGGTTTAGAAATTTTACACGATGATTTACCAGTGTTAGCCGTATTAAAAGCCAATGATATGGATGCTTATCCAGTACAACAAGTGAACACAACTATAGGCACTGATTCTTCTTGCAATTTTAACCTCAGAAAAGTTGCACCGCTTTGTCGGGCAATAGCTGGACGCCATGCTGTATTACTGTTTAACAAAGTATGTATTTTCTATAATTACGCTCTGACATTCTTTTTGATGTAATATTGCTTTATATTTTGAAAGATGAGTTCGTTTGCGTTCCATTCTTTGTTTTTTCACAATATTGATTCGCTTCGTTTCCAATGATTTGTCTTACGACTAAATGACCAAAAGATGCAGGAATTCAAATTACCTCAAGTTAGCCAAAAAAATGAATTAGTTATCTGCACACAACTTCTAAATTTAACAATACCCCTCTAAAAATATAAAATTTTATGAATCGATTATTAATTTCTAAATTTATGTTTCGTATTTCGTGTACATCAAAGGAAAAAACTAGAAATTTCCGAAATTTTTGGGATTTTTAAATTTTCGAAGAAAATTTAATGAATCGATTGTTGAATCAATTAGTTAAAAAAGTCAGGTTTTGATTTTTTTAAGGTTTCGCGACGATTTGAGCTTCTTTTGAAGCATGGCCACTGTTTTCGTGTCGATGGAATAACGTACGGAAATAATGATGATAGTAGGACGAATATTCTTTGTTCATGCACAGCATTAAACAGTGCGAATTACAAACATGAAATTGCGTACTTGCGTCATGGAAGTATCATTGATATCGGTTGTGCACGATTGATTTTTGCTTCATTCTTTTCGTAATGAGCTAAAAATAGATTTCGGGGCAAATGTGAGATCAGTTGTTCATTTCTGTTGTCAGCTCAAAAATGTTAATGAAATACATAGCACTGTCATTGTTTTGATTTTTATATAAAATGAGAATCTTACAGTTTCCAGCTTGACTTTCTTTTTCTAGAATAACCTTTGCTGTAATTTGATTACACTGTGATGTTCCTTGCTCGGTCGATTTTTCAACGAGTTTCCTCGTGTCGACCCTTGTCCACAACTTCTTTCCAGTTTGCTCGGAAAGAAGTTGTGTTTTTTAACCATTGCCTTAAGTCACTCGCTAGTTAGACGAAACGTGACTCGCTTCGTCTCTCCACTTTCACTTTGCCTGAGAGATCCCGTGAAGAGCACTTTGGTGAGTATTGGTCCTGATGTGACATCATCAATGTGAGATCGGCAACAGCGTCTAGTCACACTCACTGTAAGGCTCTCACCATGGAAAGGTTGTGATGTATAAGATATTATCACTTATATTCAGTTTTGCTCGTTTTCAAGAGGTCTTGTTGCATTCTGTAATTGTTTTAGTGTAAGTTTAATGATTCTAATAATTATTTTCATAATCATTCACACAACAACGAAATTTCCCTTAAATAAGTTCAAAACATTTTTTTTTTAAAGTTTAAAGCTGCGAACAGTTAAAATACAGGAATTGCATGATTAGTTTATTGATGATGGAAAAAAAAAACTTAATTTGTAGATTTCACCAATCTGTGGAAATTTGCCAATTTTATCAATCTATCGAAAAAAACTTTAAGCTGTTGATTAACTAATGTTGCAGTTGTTCTTATTCAGTCATCAGTTGCTTGTATAATTTTATAAATATTAGCAAACATAACGCGATTGAAAAAGCTTATATTGTTTGAAGATAGGCATAGAAAGGAAAAAACAAAACGATGATTATAAGATAGATATAGGAAAAAATAAATAAAACGATGATTATAATTTCGTAACCGTTATTTTATTGATTTGTTTTTGCTATACTCGTTTTTTAATTTCTGGTGCTTTTTTTTAAAAAAAAAGGCGACGATGAATTTCAGTCTTTTTCAATTTGTCGATTTGTTCAATTTTCTTCATGGATTTCATTCTACTCAAGCACTAACACTTTTTTTTTTTTAATTTCATAATGACAGAAGTCGAAATTTTTGCGATCTCAGCGAAAAATTGTAAATCATTAACATAAATGCATGAACTTTAAAGATGTAATACTAATAATAGTAATCATGGAAGTATTCACTTCTTTTTAAATTAATCTTGATTTTCTGGATACTAATAATATCGCATAAAATACATTTCTGGGTGCAATTTTGAGAACAGATTTTATTTGTAGAAATGCATTTTGATTCCAGTAATAATGAGTTCTAGTTATTTGAATTAGAAAAAGTTTTATAAACAAATAATTCATATCTCAGAACATTATGATAAGAGAAAGACTGAATAACTCGTAATTTATATTGGGATTGCTTATTTGCTTTGAATTTTAATGACGAATTCCATTTTACAATGCTTTATATATATTAGCTAACATTGCCACTTTAAGACTCATTCCATTTACTACCTTTTTGAATTGGACATTAAATATCATTATCAAATATATTACCTAGCTAAATTAATGTTGCTTCATACTCTTAAGAGTAATTTCCCATTTATGCAAACAAATGATGCGACTCATTGCTTTTTTTTTTCTCCGTTTTAGAAATTATGAATTATTCCGATTCATCTATTTATTACGATAATTCTGTTATCGTAATAATTTAAACAAAACGACCAGTGATCATTTCAACTGTCTGGCAATTTGCACATGAAGAATGAACAGAATGATATAAGAGGAAATTCAAAAGAATGTGCATTTGAATCCTGCTGGTAATCATTGAGGTAAATAAATACGATGTTACTGTAATTTACCGTAATCGAAGAATTAGTGATTTCATAAGCTTTTTTTGCAAGGTTTTGTCTTTCATTAAATAACCGAAAATAATGTTTTCAAAAATTTCTCGTAATTTGCCTGGAAGCCTTCTTTCATCGTGCTTATCATATACATATATATATATATGATGGTGATAATATATTTGATATGTATGCTAGTCAAATGATGGTGATAATATATGTGATATGTGTACTAATCAAGTGAAGGTTTATTAATTAAAGTGGAGATTTATTAAATCGATTGACACAATTGATTGTTGAGTTTCTATGTAATAGAAAATTTGTTTTTTTAAATTATTGTACAGTGCTTATCATTTTGTTTCTGTAATACAGTTTCATTTTTTAAATTTTCTTAACCACTAGGTACTGTTATAAAATATCCGGTACCATACTTAAAATTTTGGGAAACATTCGATGCATCAATTATATTGCATTTTAAAGAATTAAATGAATTGCATGGAAATAAAATTCTTATTTTGTCCCTGTCTCTTACCTTTATATGTACCGATATGTATGCGGTATTGTTGTGATTTTTAATTCATATTGCTGTTTGAATTATTTGGCGATAATTAATTGCAAGTAATTAACGGAAATTTGTCAATTTTTTTTTAGATTACTGAATAATTACTACAAATACTCATTATTTAGCTAACTGGCTAATAAACATGGCTAGCGTAATTAATTTCACATAATAGCAGCATTATAATGAGCCTAAATGCCTAGGCTCTCTTCCCATCTCACCATTTGTTTGTCACAAAGATGACAGCTCCTTGTTCTCTCAATTATTCTATAAATACATACATATTAATTAATATATATTATTGATTCATTTTGTTGGGTTTGTGAGCGGTCGGTTATCAACAGAGCTCTATTGTTGATCTCTTTGACCTTCATTGACCTTTTAGTATTGAATTTAATTAACGGTAACAGCGTCGGCAGCAGGGTGTTGTTGTCGTAAATCAATCACTATTGCGCGGAAAAAAGGAATGGCAAACTACTTCTGTACCTGCCAAGAAAATTTGATGGATGAAAGAAAATATAAAGAAGAGAAGGGTAGGTGTATTTCGAAATCAGAATGCACTAGTAGAGCGACATCAGCGA
>JABVXS010001210.1:0-17159 GCA_013365335.1 Madathamugadia hiepei | reverse complement strand
GGCATGAATGCTAGGGCGTACTCCAACGATGACGTGCGTGGACAAGACCTGGTACATGCGAATCATGATGAGCAAGGGTTTCTGGCTTATGAACGACGCAAAACTGTGACGTGGAGAAGACGCTTCCCAGTAGTGGACCCTGCAACCACGTGGGACAAAGGCTAAGAAGAAGAAGTAGGTTTGATTCATTTGAAAAAAATTGGAACACAAATTTTGTTTAATGAAGTCTTACTTGTTAGCAATGAAAACTTTCGCTGTCGCTTTTTAGTGATTAGTAGGGTAGAAGGGTAATGTGGATAATTCGATCCTATTATCTCCACCACAGATCATCCCATAAATTCCAGATACTGCAAAAGTTTTCGGCATCTTCGATGTCTGTTGGGAGTGATGAAAAAGATGGCAATATCCTTGAAATAAATTAAAAAATGCGGTGAAAAAAGAAAATATATGGAAAAAGAGAGAGAGGAAGAGAAAAATGGATGATCAGAAATGGAAAAAATTTGTTCGAAAAAGGAAGTTATAGAAAGCGATTCAAATCACGACTAAAATAGGATGAAAACCGGTTTTTCCGCAAATGTACTCCCGAAGGAACAATTGTTCGGCACCGTTGAAATGCTTGTCGCCAAAGCTTTTTTTAGGTTGGTGAAGATGTTAGCCGGTCTTTCCATTTATGACCTCTCCTGAAGAAAATTGGAAGAGAAATACGAAAAAGAATTCTTTTCCATTTCTTAGGTGAAAACTTTCTGTTGCACAAATTTCTTCATTGTTTTCGATTTGTACGTAAAAATTTTAAACTAATCGTTTTATTTCAAACAAAAAAGGGAAACGTATATGGAAATTATATAGTTTCACACAACGTGCAAAGGAAATGGTGAAAATAAAAATAGCTAAATTGTTTTAATAGTCTTCAAAACAATTTTATAACTATGGTGGCATAATTGGCTTTTAAATTTGATAGTGCGGTTTTAAGCAAATTTATATTCTTGAATTGTAAAAATTGATCAAAGATGTAACAAGTGAAAATAGTGAGAAAGATCAATATTTCTGTCTTGATCTTGAAAAGTTCCCCAAGTAGCCAGATTTGAATGATTTTCCAAAAGCACTACTGAGAATTTTCCAATGTTTGCAAGTTTCTTTATTCTTTAATTTAAAGTCAAAAAAATTTTCCCCTTTACAATTGATGATATGCATGAACAAATTCTAGATGGAAAATTAAATAATTAGTTGTTGTAGCCCTGAAGCTATTAACTGCGATTTAAACAATGCTCGTTTTAATTGCAAAAAGTACCGATGCTTTCATCGTTTAACAAAAATATTAACCAAATTACCGACTGCTTCACATTTCCTGCTTGTTGATCTATTTTTAATTCCAATTTGATTCATTTCAAAATATCTTGCATTTATTTTTTATTGATATTTGGCCAGTGAAACACATTAAATAAGCAAATGGTTTTAAAGAATTCTTAAATTCAAATTTTTGAAAGATAAGTGGAAATGATTAATTACATTTTGAAAATGTTCAATTTTATAAATAGCTTACCAATTTCTATTGAATTCAAATGGCGCAATCAGTTATAATATCGGGCGAAATAAATCCTGACATGGGTTGAGATGTACCAGGATGGACAGATCTCTGCTCCGATTAGACCAGAAGTGGTAAGTAGAAGTAATGATGGTAGTCGTAGCGGTAGCAGTGATACTAGCTAGTCATGTGGGATGCAAGGTGATTAATTTATCATTTTTCGAGTTGACAGTTGACGTGTAAGCTTCAAAGGATCACACAAACACACAGACACACACACACACACACACAGACATACACATATGTAATCCATGAGAGACACACACATACACATGCAGACATACATGCCAAATGTATATTTCATTTACAATTTGATGAATTTCAGAGCAAATAGATAAGATTGTAATAAAGTATTCGAGCAAGTGACATAAGCATTGACCGATGACTAATATCGGAGTAGTAAATCTCGGGTTTGAAAGGATTTAAATTCGTTGAAAAGCATTCGGTCATTGTCACGAGGAAGGAGATAACGAGATATTTGAGAGGTAGTTGGTTGCGAAGGGATTGAAGGATTGAATATTTCTCTTATTCAGTTACGGATTCTGGAAGATCACGGCTGAGATTAAAGGCGATGGGTTGAAATTGAAATTGTCAAAATTAGGAATTGGGAATTCATTTGGACCTTTTATAATCCTCTTCATATATGCGATACTGCCAAACTAAGTTTTATTTCATCATTTGGCAATTATCAATTGCAAATATTTACGATAATGGTCATCAGTAATTAATTAATTAGTTAAGGAATGACGCAATTGATGAAGTGTTGAGATTTTTAATGGTTAATTTGGAGACAACATTACATTTTATTTTTGTAATTTCAAAGTAAAACTAAATATTTAGGATAATTCCAGACTTCTGAACAATTTCATAGGTAATTAATTATTATCACAATCATCATGTTAATATTAAAATCAAAGTTATTATATTCATTATAATTGTTACTCTATTCTGTTTATAGCTATTTCCGCCATAATTCAGTATGATCATTGTCATTGTCGCTGTTGTCATCAGTGACAATTGCTTGAACTTATCTGCTGCTCATTAATCAAGTATAATAAGGAAGCTTTTTTTTTTGTTCTACCTGATGAATGCAGCTATTAATGCGATTTAAAAAGCAAAAATTTGTGGAATACAAGTAATTGGAAAGGTAATTTTTTTAAAACTTCCATGAAAATTTTGCGGAAATTACAAAATATCTTATTTGCTGTCTTTCTTTCAAATTTCAATTTTCTACGATTAATTACAGCAAATTGCATTAGTCAAACAGTCTAAAATTGTTGTTTTTATTCCACTAAATTCAACGGAGAACTTCTAAAAGGACACGAGAAGATTTTCTTTTTTCATGTAACAATGTGCAGAGTACCATTAGAATTACTGCTACAGTCACTCATTACTATCACCGCCACTATTAGTGCTACCGTATAACCACTACCATTACCGCCACCATGACTGTCACCATTAGCGCCACCAACGATGAATTCCCGTATGTATCAAATTGTCGTTCATTTCTTTTCAATAAAGACATTTGCCGAAAAAGAAGAAAAAACACATTTTAATAAACAAAATTGTCTATTTCACTTCTTTCGTCTTTTTCTTTGCTTTTCCAACTCTCCATTTTTTTGAACTATTTCAGCAATATAAATAGTTTTCATTCTGACACAAAAAGTAAGCGATAAATTTTTATGTGAATTGTTTTCGTACAGCAATAAAAAAATAGTTCAAGAAATCTTTTTTAAATTTAGTCCACACGAAACAGATACATGCAGACATATACTCTTCACCCACATACAGTAATCGCTATTGTTACTGTGGTTGCCGCTGCCTTCAATATTTGTCGTAATAATACGGAAAGCATTTCATTCATTTCAATTTTAATTCACTTCATGAACACACCATTGTTTCATGTTTATTACTAATAATTTCCTCACATTGATTACTAATCAATTAACATTACTTACTAAGAGCTATTGATTACTAATCAATTAACATTACTTACTAAGAGCTATTGATTACTAATCAATTAACATTACATACTAAGAGCTATTTATTATTGTCACTAATTTCTTCATATAAATTATTGGATGAATCTAAATTTTGATTCGAAATTCCGTTTTCGAATCATTCTATGTGATGAACTTTCATTTGAATGTTCAATAAGTGCCAACCAAATTTATTTCTTCCAAAAGAAGAAAACTTCACGGAAGCATAAATTTGAAAAGATTGATGAATGGGATATTTGTGTGTTCAGGTTGACGACTTTCCGTCCCTCCTATTTCCTACCTTTATTAGTATTTTTCAAATTACAGCAAACTTACCATATTAAAATCAAAAAAATATTTTTCATAAACAATATTTCGCAGAATTATTTTGCAATAATTATTTCATAAAACATTTTTGCTTTTTCTTCTTTAAGAAATTTCGCATTTTCAACTTAAGACATCAATTATCGCTGAAAATTTAAATCAGTTTTTTTTATATCCAATTCATAAAAATTAATTTAAAAAAACATACTCATGAAAATTAATTAGTTGAATGCTTATTCAATTAAGCTTTTATTACTTTACCATTTTTTGTGCCTAACTATACTTTCTCTACTTGTATTTTGCAACTTTTTTCAATCTAAAACAAAATTTTTTGAAAAAATTCAGTTTCAGCTTGTTAAATTATTATAGCAAAAAAGGATATTTGTTTTTTTCCCCCAAAATCTTTAAAGGATGACATGGTAAGAGCGTTTCAAATTAAGCATATTTGACAGATGAAAGAATAGTTCAAAGAGATTTTTAAAATTTTGAAAAAAGACTGACATGGTGATTAGCATTAATGAGCACCAAATTCCGCTTTATCCATAAAAGCCTAATTCCGCCTTTCTTCTCTTCCATTATTATCCATGAAAAAGAGTTTGTAAATCCATCTTAATCCCTTACTTGAAGGCTTTCCTTTCAAAGAACAAACATTTTCCAATACTTAAGGCCTGAAAATTTTCAACTGAATATTTAACGTAAAAGCCTTAAGCTAATAATAAAAGGAATGCTCAAAAACTATTACCGTAACTTCCTCGATTTTCCGGCTGTTCTATTTCTTCTTCATTGCTTCGCTTCTTCTTCCACATCACTGACAACTGATTCATTGCTGTGCTTATTATGTTAAAAAAAGACCAAAATACAATTCAATAATTTCAAAAATTAGTAGTCTGAACTTGCTTCTTTCTTTCTTTTCTTCTCTTTTTCGCTGTCTATCACTTTTCTCTTTCTCTTATCTTCTCTAAAGTTCATTTAGGTTTCGATGAAGAAATTATCGTAATATTAATAATAATTAACATTTAAGGTATAAGGTCTGCAGATTTAAGAAATATTTTGAGTTCAAGTGAAAATTAATTGTTACAACCAATTGAATAAAATAATTTTTATTTAATTAGTTACCTTTAAATTCAAAATTTCCTTCAAAAAATCATGAAAAAGCTGATAAAATTTTACACTTGAAAAAATGTCTACATAAGTGTATTTCAAGAAAAAAAAAGTTGAAGGAAAAAGTGAAAGCCATGGGGAATCGAGAAACAAACAAAAAATGAGTTGAAAATTAATTTATAAATTGAATTTTTAATATAAAAAAGAAGCGATTGTTTTCTCTTGGCATGCCGCTAAAGCTAACTTTCTAGCTTGTACCAATGTTCTACTGTTAATTTATGATAAAAAATGATTAATTCCTGCTGATAATTATGCCAAATTTTAAAATGTATGGGAATATTTTGAAATAATATGCTTAATGTGTGGCAATGACCATTTAATTTGTGTTAATTATCAGGAAAAAACTGTAAATTTTAAAGGATTTCTAAGACAAAATTAATTCCTCCTACTGGTAAGTTTGAATTAAAAATTACCAGCAGAAATGCCAATGAAAAAACAATAAAATTCAAGTTAATCCAAGAATATTGTTAAAGGAAAACAGAAAGATCAGATCGTACGAGTATTCCAAGTAACGTTAATTAGTTAATTACAGGTTAATTTGAAGTTACACATGTAAATGAAATTCAAACTGCAATGACTCAGTGTTTTAAATGGAAATTGAGAATATGTGGAAATCTATTGGAGAATGAATTTAGGTCTCTTCCTTGTCAAATGTTGTGGGGAATTTAAAATTGTTGTTTGAGTAAATGCTTCTGGGAATTTCAGGCACTTGAAATTTCCAAACGGTTTTTCATGACAGATTTCAGACTTCAAATATCAAGCAACGAACATTTCAATTCATTACTTTTATCATTAAACCGCTTTCCTTTTTAGTTACTTCTCATTAATTTCATTTAACTAATTGAAACAATGGTGATCAGAAAGGATGAAATTCTCCATTAATCATGCTCTTTCATTTTTCCTCAATCAATTATATTGCTGTTTACTTACTTCTTTATTCACTAAAGAAATTTGATAATTAATTTAGTACATTTCAATAAGTCTCAGTAATCAAGAAATAAAAAATTACAGTTGGATAATGGCGATATTTCAATTGTATTCCATGACATAACTTCACATTACCGTTTATAAAATACATCAATTTTTCAGCAATGCCATATATTTTATAATAAAACAAAGAAATTAAAATTCAAAAATAATTAATTTGTTAATTGTTAATTAAAGAAAGGAAAACATCTTGTTAACGTCGAAACTTTCATCGACGATGATAAAAGAGTTCCACAATGTCACAATTTTCATTGAAAAAAAGAATAAAAAACGAAATTTCAGAAGCCCAGTAATTTGAATGCATTTCCCAAAAGTAACTTCTGCTTCATTCCAATTTTCATGAAACATAAACAAAATCTTAGGAAGTTAGGTATGAAGTGTGACTTAATAATGTACCTGAGAAAATTATAACTTCAAATATTGTTTTTTGTGCACTTATTAGTCGTCGTTGTTGCCGCAGTTGTTGTCACCGTATTGTCGCTTTCGTTGCTACTGGTTGTGATCGTTGTTGTTGTTTACACAACTGTTGTTGCTACTACGCCAATCATTCATGTCCACCAAACAGTTCGCCGTTGTCGTTGTTGCAATCACTGCTGTGGTTGCTATTGGTCATTGCGGTTTTTGTAACTATTATCCTCATCATCGTAATTCATTCCCTTAGTAATCAACATAGTGTCACCAATCAACTAAACATTCTAATATTCACTCACTCTCACTCTCTCTTTTTCCACCATTTTAATTCATCCATTGCCATCAATTTCATCATTCCTTTCGTTCCCTTCCTTCCTAACTTCCGAGAATCGTCAACACATTTGATGTCGTCGCATCATTGGTACAACGGTTGCTTTCACATCCGCCCCTTTTTGACAGCTCACCCAATGAACGAATTTTTGTTGGTTGAATTCTGGCTGTCGCAGTAGCTCATTTCAAATCTATATGAATCCGTTAACTCTTTCTTTACAACACACTTCTATTTTCTCCTTCCAACTATTTACTACTTTCCTTTCATCTTTTTCAATTTTAAAATTCATGATTAGGTAGTAGTAGTAGTAGTAGAAATACCAATCAAGTTAACGATTTCATACGACGTAGTCATATCAGTGATGTTAATCAGTAGAAATGTTAATTAACTTGCGGGTATTCCACGGGATGGATCAGCAGCCATTTCACGGATTAATTAAGAAATTGTTATTCTCGAAAAGATGTAAAATCAACGATTCTTCATAGAATATTCCTCAAATTTCAATTGTATTCCAAAATTTAACTTAGTCTATTGAAAGGGTAAACGATTCCTGCCTATATACCAAAAGGTCTTTTTTAAATTTCCCTCTCGCATTTCTTCCCGTTCTCCTACGAGAAAGAAACATTACGATGTATGAAATTTTGCAGAAACATCTACGACCCACGTTCACCACTGTTGTGCCCATAATGGCTAGGACAGGTGAAAAGCGTTCTGCAGAAACAATCCATGAGACTATCCCAGTGTCCGAGAATTTCCCGAATATTCCACTGGATTTAGCAGCACGGAAACGGTTTAAATTCATGATTGACCATCTTCTTGATAGAGGTAACACGGACGGTAGGGTTGAAAAGACGACAGTTACTGCAGGAACTAGCAGGAATTATGATGACACTAAGGAGAGTGACGAGTTGGAACATGTTGGGATCGGCATTATGGATGAGTGGTCCAAAACATCGCCAGTGCCCGGACATTCGCTCATTCTCCGGAATGTCACTTGTCGTCTGGAAGGACGAGAATTATGGAATAAATTTTACGAACTTAGCACGGAAATGATTATTACTAAAAGTGGAAGGTTAGTTTCTTCCTTTTCTTATCACTGCTATCACACTAAGATATGCATTAGATGTGTTAGTGTGCTAGCATATTCTAATAATTAATTACCAAATAGCCAAATTGATTTAAATTTAAATGATTTGGAAATTTTTGATTTCATACAAAAAATAGCTCAGAAAGAAAGAAATTTTGAATGTTTTTCAAATAAAAGTTGAATCACCTTTTATTTTGAAAATTCAACACTTTTTCGACATATATCGATGAGAAATTTCAAAGAATTCAAATTTAAAAAAGTCATATTTCAATTTTAAGTTGATAACCGTACTTCTTTTAAAATACATTTGTTTTCTCAACTTTGAAAATTATTCCTCGCTATTTCTCCTTCCAAGCGGCATTTCTTCAACTTATAACCAAATATGCTGCATCGTTGATTATTTCTCCACATTCCTAACTATTTTCGTTGATAATGTATTTCACACTTCATGCTTAATTTCAGCTTGTTCAAATTATTTCCTTTAAAAACTAATTTTGTCCTAAAAGAGTAGGATGGAAACTGAAAAAAATTTTAATTATTCTGGTAAAATCAAAATTCTTATTTTTTAGTGTATAAGAATAAGTGTTTGAGGGACTCAAAAGTGATTGCTTATTATTAAGCATACCTTTCCTTTAATTTAGCAAAGGTTTTGATCACTAATTAATAATAATTAATTTTCTTTTTTACTTCCATACAAGCAACCATTGAAAGTATTATGGATTATTTCAGTTATGTTTAAAAGTGCAATGCCTTTCATCTGTCCTTTCAGTGAATTCACATTTTATCTTTCAAACAAAAGAAAAAATTTACAAGAAAATGTCATTTGTATTTCTTGTTTGGTGACAACAATTAGGTTTTTGTTGTTGTTGATGAATGCGGGACGGTGACACTGAGGACACGGGTTGATGTAGTACTCCCCCGCAAGAGGCAGTATTGACGGATGAAAATGAAAAACTATAAATAAAAGTAATTAAGGCGGTGAAGACTTTCCATATGTCAGTTACTGGCATTGATTGCAAGAAACAATTTGTCCTAATATTTCTGTTTATTTCTTGAAATTAATTCTGTTAAAAGCATTTCAAACATTATCAAATGAGCGGCGCAATTTGTTAAATTACTTTTTTCTCAAATTAGAAAAATAATTTGTCAAATTACTCTTAACTCAATAAAATTGTATTTTATGAATAACGAAGTGAATTAATTTCAAGCTAATTAATGTTAGTTCCCTGAAAATAATGTGCTGTAACTCAGCAGTACTTCAAAATCAAAATGCTTAACTAGATTAGGCAGTAATTGATATCATTATCATTTCAAGTTAACAACTACAGTAATCAAAAGAACAAGTAAAAATGCTCTCTGTCATTGGAATTTCTTTATCACTTTTTTTTGAAAATTAGGAAGTATTCAAAGGAAGAGCGATGGCATAAATTAATAGTTGCACCCTTCCATGTCAACTTTACCAATGCAATTAGGTGAAGTAGAACTTGAAAACAGGAATTTAAGCACTGCTGAAATACACTTGTGGAAAGAAGACTGAAAAAAGAAAAGAGAAATGAGATCAGATAATTGCATGCCAATGTTTTTGGTTTCGAGTAAAATTCATCTCTAGCAAAATAAAAAATGTCATACTTTTGTTGAACATTCATTCCCTCATATGTTTGAGATGATCACTTCACACTAGTCTTCATAGCTACTTCGTGATAACTATTATGATGATAATGGTGGTGATGTTGATGGTAGTGACATTGGTGATGATGGTGATATTGATAGCGATGATGATGACGAGGAAGCTTTCCAATTATCAAAGGAAGCATTCAACAAGACATCACCACTATCTGATACAAAAATCTTTTCACATTTAGTTTTGCTATCCTTTTGTTTTTGTTTAATTCTGAAATTCTTAAATTAAATAATGCTCAAATTTCGATTTATTCAATCAAAAAATGTTGCTTTTTGCTTTTAGATTACAATCTTCAAGAAAATATGTCATACAAGCTAATAGTAAAATTGAAAAATTTTAAAGTGTGAAATAGTTCTATACGTATGACTCAACACCTATCGTATACTGTAAGGACAATCAAAGAGAAACGAAATAAGTGAATGTACATCCCACAAATCAATCAATAATAATTGATTATACAGTAGACTGATCAAATTGTAACTTCTTCGTATCTTTTGAACAAAACAGTGAAATAACTTAATTACAAATTAGCTTTTTTCAAGAAGTGTGATGATATTCAATTGTTGCTAACATTAGTCGGAATAAATTCAGCGCATCTTCACCTTTACTCGTTGTTCTAATTCAATTCGATTCAAATAAATTTCTTCGGACCAATTTCAAACTTTATTACAATTTTTTTTTTTTGAAATCATGCGACGAAAGAAAAAAAAAATATTGAAAGCAATTTTTACGACTTCGTCATCCTTTCAACCCTCTTCCAAACTTTAATCTTCTGAACTCGTTTTTCAGTAAATACATGTTTTGCGTATTTCAACAAAATTATAACTTAAGATTACTGTAGAAAAGAAAAGTAAATAATTGTCAGGAACAAATCAATATTTAAATACCTAAACTGATATTTTAATCTTAATACTGCAAGGAAGGAAACATTTTTTCCGATGAAGTTATTACTGGAATTTAAGAGAAGCGTAAATGTTACCGTAAAAGTGAATTGAGATACTGTAGAAGAAACAAATTTTGTATTCAAGCATTAATTACAATTAATTACTAATAAGTATTCAGTACTTCAATTAACACACTGCATGCTGAATGCATGGATATTGTATATGAACAAGTCAAAGCGAAGTTAATAGTACTTCGGTAAAAGAAAAACAAACAGTTTTTCATGAATGTTCACATTTGACAGAATTAAGAATTTTAATTTCTGCTGAAAGCTCATTGATACCTTGTCAGGAACGTCTTAAAATACTTTATCAAAAGCGGACAGCTAATGATTGAGTAAATAGTCTATCAATCAATATGACAGAATATTTATGCTCTCTTCTGCAGTGATTAACAAAAGCAGTCAATTTTAATTTCATCTAAAAATTTTCGAATTTATTTATTACAGTTAAACTTCAATGAGAAAAATTTCATCAAACTCTTAAAAATTCGTTTCAAAATGTTGCAGAAAAAAATTGTACGTTCTTCTTTTGACTGTAATTGAATCTATAATTTTATTAAATCCACTTATTCGAAATTATATTTTCGTTTCACTTCACCATAATTCATTTCTAAAAATATTTTCATGAGTAGAATGACGATGAAACAAAAAGAAATTTCTCATTTTTCATTTAATATTAATTTTAATCATTTCACATTAGTAAATTTCATTGTACATAATATTTTGAAATTGTACATTGGCCGCATGGCGCTTGGTTATTTCACAAACTAAATTCCTATCATTTCTTTCATCTTGTAGCCATTTTACAGTAATCCACATAGCGATGGAGCAGTAAATACAGTAACTTGCAGCCAGTATTCGCAGTCTGAGAGAATTGAAAATTTGTTCGAAAACATAAAAAGTTGCAACTTGTTTGCGAAATAATCATTTTAATTTCAGCAATTAATTAAGTGATACTTGGATGATTCAAAAAAAAAAATCAATGAATGATTCATCTCAACTACTGCCTCTTCGCTCTTCATCATTTTGCTTCATTCCTAATCTTTATCATTCATCAGTGATAGCAATAAACGGCGAGGTTTTTATGATCATAACTATAAATACACCCACACAGCCACACACAACGTGCAGACCCACATAGATGTCAAGTTGAACTGCAAAAGATCACAAATCAATTATCAGTACTGCTAGTCATCAGTACCAGAAAATTTTGCTGAAATACCGTAGTTTGAAGAAAGTTTCTAACAAAAAAGTTAGTAATAAAAAATTTGCTTGTTCAAAAGGTTGTAATTAAATAATGAAGTAAAAACTGAAATGATTACTTATTGTTCAATTAGTTCCTTCAGATAAAGCTGACATGACCACAATTAAATGAAAAATTTTTTGTTAATTAGATACACTCATGCGGCTGACAAAAACCATGGACTAAATTTTTTTTAAATAAAAAAACTAAAAAGTTAATGATCAAAACTGAATAATCGATTCAAAAATTAAACGAGCATTTGATTTTATTTATTGTAATTAATCGCATCGATTTAATTGTGTCGGAAATGATGAATTTTGTGTTAGCAAAAGAACAAAAGTGCCTTTGTTTAATTAATTACTTTTTAAATTGATAATTGCAGTTATATTAGGTGAAATTGAAAACTGTCCGGATCAAACGAAATTTTCTGTGAGATTTTCGAAAAGTGTCTTTACACTGAACGGCGGACTTTCTCAATTGCTGATCTTTCAAATTAAAAAAAATTTTAATTTTGATTAATTGACAAGTTTAATAAAATTTTGAAAGTAAAATGGTTTAAAATTTCCAGGAATTATTCCTAACCATAAACAAGCTTAATTACTGTAATTGTATGACTTACAGGCGTATGTTCCCGACAATGAAATTCAGCATTAGCGGTTGTGAACCGGATGTGTTCTATTACGTATTCCTGGATGTTGTTCCGGTGGACAATCGACGTTATCGGTATATTTACAACAAATCATCTTGGTTGGCAGCCGGAAAAGCTGAACCAACGCCCCGCAATCGATTGTTCATGCATCCTGACTCGCCATTTACCGGTGAACAGGTTTCTGGATTTCATTTTCCCACCAATCAACATCAACTTGGAATTTTCAAAGATAACGAAAGTTTAATTATAATTTAAATTAGAATTTAAAATTGTTGAAATAATTGCTTACTATTGTTACAGCTTTGCAATCAAGTTATCTCCTTTGAAAAAGCCAAATTGACCAATAATGAAGTGGACAAAACTGGACATGTATGCTCTTTTTTGGTTTATTTTGATTTTCATAAAAATTTAATAATTTTTAAAAGTCTTCTCTTGCTTTCAATTTTTGTTTCTACTATGTGTTTGTTGATTTAAATTGAAAAAAATTTTTAGTTAATTTTAAATTCAATGCACAAATATCAACCACGGATTCATATTGTAAGAAGACCACGTGAAAGGCCAATTGAACAGGTAAATTCAGCTCTTTTTTCTTTTTTAACAAAGTATTTCATAGAGGTTATTGAAATCAGTTTTAATTTTAAAAATAAATTCAAAGGAAAGTTTGGTTTTGTCACAATTTTCCTTTTAACAAGAAATCCATAATTTTCAATTTTTAATTGATTTAGTACACTAGTTGAATGATTTCATTAATTATTTTTTGACATGTTTCAGTTAAAAAAATTTTTTTTGCTTCAAGAAAAATTCTAATTTAAAAAATTGATTGAGTGAATCAAAAATAAATTTTTTTACATTGTTTCTTTTTCTGATTTTTTTCGTTCTGTTTTTTGCAATTAATTTGTTTCAGATATTAAAAATCGATTTACACAACGAGCACTACAAGACATTTCAATTTAATGAAACACAATTCATGGCTGTTACAGCTTACCAAAATCAATTAATTACAAAATTAAAAATTGAAAAGAATCCATTTGCCAAAGGTTTTCGTGACCCCAATGGACGATCACTTGACTATGACCTGTATGTTCTGCATTATTTTAAAATTTCTTCAAACCTGAAATAATTCAAGAATTCAACATGCTATGTAATATCTATTGGTTTCATTGAATTTTTCATTTTTTCGACAGTTTCGAAGTATTAAGATATCAGAAAAATTGAACATTTCTGACATAATTGTTTTTTTAATGTAAAATAGAAAATAAAAACTAATCGAATACTTAATTAAGCAAGGCTGATTAATAGTGATTGAAATCTTTTTACGATTATATTGCATTGCAAATATAATAACGGATCAATTAATTTTCTCTCTCATTGCATATTACAAACAAAATAATTATTTGACACATGATGACAACGAATTACAATTTCCAGCATATAATATGCTTATTCGAAATTGTACAAATTTCTATTAATATATTCATTCAATGAAACATTGACTAATTAATTAAGTATTTTATTTGCATTGTCCATTTAACTAACTTTTTATCCAAATATTTATTCAAGAAAAAATAAATAAATCTTTCAGAGATGTCCGCAATGATAATGCACCGATGTTACTATCAAATTTGTACGGTCCAGCAATCATGCAACAGGCACTGATACGTCAATGTAAGATTATTCATTTCAAAAAATTAGTTCAAACTTTTTCGCTCAATTTTTTTTTTTTTGAAAATTGACAATTTTATTTGGATAAAAAATGTTTTTTCGTTAAATTCATTGCTTAAATGATTTATAATATTACTAATAATGTTTTGTTTCATTCCACCTTCTCAAAGCAAAAGTTTGACAACAAATTTTATTGTATGCACCGTACAATTTTACCGTGAAACAATGATTTAAAAATAAGCGAGAACAGAAGAAGTGAAATACTCACACTTGCAGATTGGGGAAATAAAATTCATTCACGTTTTCCATTTCCACCACAATTCATTTCACAAATGTTCTTCGCAAATATCACTACCGTACCCATATCACCGACAACATTACCGTCAGCATCGTCACCAACATCTACCACAGTATCTCCGACAACACGTCCACCTTGTTTAAACTTCGATGGTAATTTAATACCTTACATTACCAGTACCACTGCTACGACTACAACAGCCACTGCTACAGTTTCCGGTATTACAAGTGCAAAATCGATGATACGAACTAACGAGAACATATTGTCAGACGATCGACGAACTTCACTCATTTCATGATTCCTTCAATTTTCAATTATTTAATTTATTAAAATAGCTTTACTTGTCGTTTTTGTTCAATTTTTTTTCTTAGAGGAAGTGTCGTAATTAACAGCAATTAATTGCTGCAATTATTTGCTTTTATGAAGAATTTTAATTAATTTAAAATTTAACAATTACCACAAATTATTCTATCATATTGGGTCATTTACATGGTGTAATATAATGCTGAATATACTACTATTTGTGCCAATTAATAAATAATTAATTGATGGTTTTCCTGTCATAACAAATCACACAGTCAAAATGCATTATTAATAATATCCACAATTACATTGATCATTTTATAGAGATAAACGCCAAATCACAGTTCAGGAATAGGTGTGCTGTCATCCATTAATCGTCCTTTTGTGATTTTTGAAAAAACTTTTCGAAGTTGAAAAAAACTGAAAATTTGATGAATGCTTTTTTCATTGTGAATCAGTAGAAAAATCGAATGGTACATGCTTCAACTCATTATATGCTCATTTAATTTTTTTTTCAAACTCACTGTATCTTACAGTATTCCTCTGCTTTATTTTTAACTGTAAAAATGTCATCTTCAAATTTTCAAAATTTTAATTAAATATTTGTTCTAGAAAGAATTTTATTTCGTAAAAAATTCAATGGAACACAACTACGATATTTTCAAATACATTCCGGGAATGTTGGTCATACATTTTAATTTTATCCGAAATTTTCCGTTTTTTTTTGTTAATTTATGTTTTTGTTTTATTGTATAGCTTTTTCTGTGGTAAATTTTAATTAAACATTTGTTCTAGAAAGAATTTTATTTCGAAATTAAAAAATTAATACCATAATAATGATCATTTTTTTAATAGCTAAATGAAAATTGTTGAATTTCATGCAAGACTTGTTCTCACTCCCAGAAATTAAAGTCATATTTTGATTTCATTTTTTAATCATTCATTTACCTGAAATGCTTATTGGCGATAATATTTTTATTTATGTTGATTGAATCAATAAGAAAAACAAAAGATATTCATCAGGGATCCGATCAAAATAAATAAGAAAAAAGAATATCATGAAATGATTAATAATGTTTAAAAATTAAATCCTTCAATAGCAGTAAATATTAACTTCATGTAACACTGAACTTAATTATAATTAATTTATCAAAAAAGTATGATACATCAAGACTTGTATAATGAAAAAAAACAGAAAGAGATAAATTAAGACAACAATGGTTTAAAAACATAGAGGGAGAGAAAGAGAGTGGGGGATAGAAAAATGACCAAAGAGAAAATTTGTCAAACGAAAATCGGAAAGTTATGCAGTTGATAGTTTCGGCTCTAATCAAAGGAATTATTTTGTGAATAGAATTAAATCAAATTAATGCCAATATTAAATTCTCTTCAATCATTCATTCAACTACAACTAAAGCTTTTCATTCTTCTTCCTCGTTTCTTTATGTTATTTCTTATACCTTTTTTCTCTCTCTCTCTCCCTCTCTTTGCTGAAATTTACAATTATCCATAAAATTACCACGACTACCACACACGTCAATCATTCATCTATTACACTTTTCTTGTACCTGTCCATGAAGGACATTTTCCTGATTTATCCTATATGATTACGGTAATGAATTATCAAAAGAAAGGCAAAAACTTGAAATAGCCAAATTTCAAATATTTTTTCTTGAAAAAAAATATTGCAAAATGAAATATAATGTCATTTTAACTGATAAATTATATTAACTGTCTATTCAACAGTATTTATTTTTGCGGCACAAAAGTTCAAACTTTTTTTTCATTTCAAGAATATTTTCAATTTAGAAAACTCGCCTGTCTTTCTCTAAAATACTCACGAATTACATGTGCAAAGATTTGATATCATTTACAGTAGCATAAGAGGGCTGGATGATATTTAATCAACTAAATGCTTACCATATTATTTCAAAAAATATTAAATGAAAAAATTGCAGTAAATATTACAATAATGATATCAAATTATTTTATCGAATTTTTTATAAATTTCTCGGCAAAATTAGTAAAGAAAACTTGATTAGTAGATTAAAAAAAGAAAATTTGATTTAATGGTTGATTTTCATTTTCGTTTTCCCCAAATGAGAAAGTATTTTTATTTAAAGTAATAAAATTAGTAAAATGAAAGTGTCAAAGGATTAAATAAATTAACCAATCAATTATCATGTTCGTTGACTTTGTGTGATCTCGTACTGTCATATTATCACAAAATAAATTTTCATCTCTCTCTCCGTCTTTCTCATCCAATGTCAGATTCTTCTATTTCGCATTCCCATCTCTAATTTCAGATAAAAGAGGATTTAGGAACATAAAAGTGTGAGAAGGTCATTGCATTGCCATCTGTTATTATTATGCTCAAATCAAATCGTTACATCGGCACGCACACCAACAAAACACACATATCACGAACAGACAGACAGACACGGACACACACAGACACACACACAGACACACACACAGACACAGACACAGACACACAGACACACACACATAGACACAC
>JABVXS010001209.1:0-17162 GCA_013365335.1 Madathamugadia hiepei | reverse complement strand
AATGGCGGAAATTCAAATTACTATCATTTGCCTGCCACACATAAACCTCTGACCTCCGTTAGCCTTTTTGGCCCGGAAAAAAAAAGTTTTATTAAATTGCAGTTATATTGGAACAATAATCCATGCATGATTTAACGGAAGGATTGAGAAGACGAAACGGTCAGGGCATAGTTGATTGTAGTGAGTGTATAAAAGCACGTGAACTTTGATTTAGAATTAAGTGAGATGAGAGTTGCAAAGTTCGGTCCAATTCCATCCGCTTGCATTTGTATCGCCGATTTTGGAACCAAATTTTGACTTGGATGGGAGTGAGGCCGAGCGTCACTGCTAGTCGCTCTCGCTCCACTGCATTCACGTATCGCTGCACGTTGAAGCGCTGTTCTAGTTCACTCACCTGGAATTCAACTACTTCTTTTTCGTCATTTATCGGTAGGAGTGGTTTTTGATCTGTTCTGTCCTATCACCTTTGCATTTGCTGAGAAATTCCAAAATTACATTCTGTCAAAAGCACACGTTCTGTACAAATTTATGGGCAATTAAGCTCAATATTCAGGCCTATCAATTTGACGTACAGTTCCTGTAGGTTTTATTAATTAATAGAAGGTAACGGTGAATCGAGGTAATTTGCGTCGTGAAACGCGATTAATTAGATGAATTATTGTGCCATTCTTTTTACAAATTCGATCAGTAGGAGATCAAAGACAGGTAGTACACAGGCCTATTGTTTGTTACAAGCGCCTCCTTTTAAGTCATTATATTTCTGACCATTATTCCATACGGCTATTGTGTTCAGTGGTCATAGGGGTTGTGAATGACCGGAACATTTCTCTGTATTATTTCATATTTGCCCCTTCTTATGGCCATATGTGGTGACCTCAAACTCAAAAGCATGGATAACACTTAAGGTAATGGGTGTTCCAACCCATTTGATCAACCATATAAAGGCTCTATACGAAGCTCAAGAAGCAACAGTTAGAACCGAGTATGGAGACACCAAGTGGTTCAAAGTAGAGTGTGGAGTGAGACAAGGATGTATCCTTTCCCCTATCTTGTTCAACCTGTACGCATTTTCGTTCACCCGGCTTCAGGCTGGATTTCTTCGCCGTAACACGACGAATGTGTGTTGTTGAATGCAGCGATACATCCGACATCTGAAAGTTTGTCTGCATGGTAGGTAATGCATACACATCGAACAGATTAAGCAAAATTGATTGATTTTTGTTCTTTCACACTTTTCCAATACTACTTCAAACTTTTATTCACAAAGCATTCACATTTTCATTACGAAACATTCAATTTCTTACTTTAAAGTAAACTCATTAATGAGAAAACGAAACAAACAGGGAACAGCACACAACATTTTCATGCTTCATGTCGTTTAAATGAACGAATTTTAAAGATTCCAACGTATTTCAAATTTCTTATTAAAATTACTTACGAAAAGTAAACCATTGTTGCTAGATAGGGAAGCCGTCCAGAATGGTAATATGACCTTCGAAGGGAAATCCAATTGTGATAATGTTAAACTATGGGATTTCTCTAACTACAAATTATCAAGTTTGAATCCTGTACATAATTCTCCTGCGTGAAAGTTTTGCAAAAGGCTCTGACCCCGACGTGATTCGAACACGCAACCTTCTGATCTGGAGTCAGACGCGCTACCGTTGCGCCACGGAGTCCCCATCCGCCCAGCGCATGTGGCTATTGAAATAATGAAGCAAAATTTTAATAAGCTTATTTTCCCAATTACTCTAATGTTTGACACAGAAAATTCATACTTTTGCCTTTTCCCTGTTGCTTTCACCCCTTTCCATCACTGTCTGTTGTCATTCTTTTAAACCATTACCTTTCTGTCTGTTTGGCCTTTTTTGGCAACTTCCAGAAAATTTTCTTGTAGCGAAATATCAGATACTTAAAAACATCGAGTAGAATGTATTCTGTAATTAGAAAGTTTCTAAAATCGACAACCCTGTAATAAGTCGAATTTTTCACAGTAACAGATGATTTAAAGTCAAATTTGACATTTTATGTTCAGTGACGGTTATTAAATTGGGCTACAACGGTTTCGTAAAACATCACAACAATATTTAAGTCGTAGCAAAATTCCTTTATCCAATGCGTCGAACGTAACAGTCCACCGATTTGGTAATGAATGAAGAAAGTCTGTAATTTCACGCTCATCTAGAACAGTACTTTCTCATCGGTCGTCCGTGAGAAAGAAATGTAGTCCGCGAAGATTACAAAATAGATAGAAGTTGTTTTTGTTTGTTTTTTAAGGCCATATTTCAATTTGTTTGTAAGGAAAATGCAAGCATAAACATCACACAGATAAAAACAAGTTGAATTTTCTTCCGAAAATATTCCCCACTTTTATATTGTGATGATACTCCAAGTTATAAGCTGCAAGCTTCAATTAGAGTTTATTATCAAATTAACAGATCCTTGGTGATGGAAAGGTAGGAAAAGGTAATCCAAAAGATGTCTGAATGAAATAGTTCAAGAATTTCAAAATTATGGTAGCGAAAGGGTCGTGAAAAATGTAGAACTCCATGAAATCCTGAGATGTATCTAATGAAAGTTGTTAAAAGGGTATCCACCATCTGCCTTGCTATTTTGTCGAAATTTCAGTATTGATGTAATTATATTTCAGTTCCAGTTTTTCGTATTAATGCCAATTTTACGCTGAATATGATGCTAATGACATGGGTGAATTGAAATCTAGTGAGAGTACAGCGAAATGGATAACAAAGTAAGAAGCATAGTACAAACCGGAAGCAAGAACAATCAAAGCAAGAAGAGTAAGAATGTTCGACGTACGAGAGGAATCGATGGATTCGGTTCATGTTGAGGACTAACTGAACACGAAAACAAGCAAATGTCATCAGATATCCACAGACAGCTTCATTAACGAAACATGTTTGTTTGTGGCAACTGTAGGAATAATTTATAAATAAAATGAAGCCTAAACAAAGAAACAGCGTTAGAATGTCCAGCCTCTGTGACTTCCATAACTTTGACGACCTGGTCTGTGATACTTTCAAATGTATCGACGGCTTCAAGAAATTACATTTGTGAAATGAGGGGAACGTTATATATATAGCAACGGCTGCAATATAACACGTGACAGTCGGTCAGGTTTACTTTAGCATTTGAGGTGTTTGCATGTTGAAGGCAAGCAGCATATTTGCTTATGTAACTATTGCTAAGAAAATCGTGGGAGTGTTATTGGTAAGGGAATTCATGTGATTTAGGAAACTCATTCCCATCAACAACTGGGCTTAAAAGAGCTTTCTGAGCACATCCAAGCCACAAAGAACTCGTGAACAAAGACTGCCAGGACCATGTGCCCCCGGTACCGTCTCCATATATATGAACAGATCATCACTAACCGAAGCTATACCGGGCCGTTGGGTATTTCGCGGTACAGGAGTTAGCGTTACAAATGCCGCTTGGACGTGTGAGCAGTGTTCTTCCACGTAACTTTTCCTGATTGGTTGTGTAGATTAAGGGTTCCTCTGGTACTGAGTTGCCAAGTAATTAGTAGTTTCATTTGTAACTGTTTAAGCAAATGCCATTGCTTATAAACTGTTAATGAGTCATCAAATGCTTGACATGGCTTTTAGGCTTATTTTTAAGTCGTTAGAGCTGCGTGAATTTAAAATAGAGCAACTTCTTTATGATCGGTGAAGCAGAGTAGTAGCAGTAATAATGAGGACTGAAAAAAATTCTGAGAAAAAATGACACTATTAGAAAAATTTAAGCTTAATGTTGAAGTTAATCACAAATAGTAAAGGTAATAGAGATCGAAAATGTGTGTTTACTTGTGGAAGGAATTTGGTGAGCAAAAAAGCAGTAAAATTGAACTTTCTGCCCACTTCAGTACTTTTTTGCTCTAGTTCGAAACAACAGACAAATATCAAAACAGAAAATGAAATAAATGATATTTGTGATAATGATACTGCTCGAATTTATTTGGGTATCTGATGGTGTTGATTGTAGATAGCAATGTGTCTTAAAAGATTGCATGAGTGTCGTCATTTTTATGGTAACTATCACTGGGCTCGTATAGATGAATGATTATCACCATAGATCAACCTTAACGACCTCATGATACTAATTTGCAAAACCACTTTTGGTTATGCACTGAAACAAGGAGCGGTACTATTGATCATTTTTTTCAGGTTATCAAGTTTGTTCTCGTACTTACAAATGATGACTGGGCGGTATGTGATTTTCTATTTTGCTTGAAGAGTTCAACAAATTTTGATTTTCAAAATTTTAATTAATTGTTTTTTTTAAAACTAAAAAAGAGAGAACAGTGAAATTTTTGCAGACGGCAGCAAAGGCCGATACCAGATGAAGCACCATTCAAAGCATATGTTGGAAATTTGCCGCTTGATTTGGTTCCTGGTGACTTGGATTCGCTTTTTGCAGATTACGCAGTATGTTTCGTTTATGTACCATTGAAAAAATGTTTAACATTAAAAAAAAAGGAATAAGTAAAAATTTTAAGGTAATGATACTTGCCGTTCATTACCTTGTTAATTGCATAGAAAACAGTGCCTGAGTAGTTTGTGGTGTGGAACTGTTGATATACCTTCTGCTTATTCGCTTGAATTGTTACGTAATTTTTCAGGTAATTGAGGCAAAAATGATGCGCAATTACGAGGATGATCGTTTCAAGGGTTTTGCTTACATCGAATTTCGAACTCGAGAGGATTTGGAAAGAGCCCTCACTTTAAATGGTGTTGTAAGTGTAACTGAAGTGTAGTTTTCTGCTATTTGGATCTTCTTGAACTAGTTGTTATTCGTATATTTTAAAGGAATACGACGGTCGGATTTTACGTGTTGACGTAGCAGATGCACCGCGAGGAGGAGAACGTAGAGGTGGCGGCCGCGGGGGTTTTGGTGGACGAAGCGGCAGTTCACGTGGTGGTGGTCCACCTTTTAGAGGTTTTTTTTATTCAATTTTTTTTGGTAACTTTTGTCATTCGCATTTTGTTTTTAAACGATATCTGAGTTGATTGAAGTTGAATATATTTCATTGTAGGTGATAGTAGACGTGGATATGGAAGTAGTAGGTCTGGGGAACGATCTGACAGTAGGACGGATAATTTCGGTCGTGTGGAGTATGATAGGACGGACAGAGGTGGCGATGGACGCGGCAGAGGTTGTGGTCTAGATGTTGAGCAGGCAACACATCCAAGTGGTCAGTTTAATTTTTTTGTAAATTTTTTCAGGTATTCACCAAATTCGAAATTATCTCATCATTTTCAAATAGTTTGTTTCATTCCAGCACCCAGTAGGCCTCATTTAAATTTAAAACCACGCACTACTGACCCAGAAGAATTGGATAAACTAAAGAAAATTGAAGAAGAAGAGACAAGGAAACGTCAAGCACGTATCTTTGGGTTGAAAGAATAGTTCATTTCATATTATCGAATTTTCTGTCATTTCCAGTCTTTATTTGTACTGTTATTGGAAAATACCTTCATATTTTTTTATTTGATCGATATCTGTTTACTTATTTTCATGATTTTTCATCGTGTATGATAGTATCAATATCAGAAGATACTTGTTGAATTTTAAAACTTTGTCGTCCATTTTAAAGTTTAGCAGTGATTCTAAATAAGCATCATCGGATGAAGTAACACTTTTTTGGAACAATATAAAGGATGAAAATAATAGGAGAACGTCTTAGCTAGAACTTCGTGAAATTTAATCTTGTTTTTTTTCTATATTTACGATGATTCAGTTTGGCTGATTTTCAAATTTTGTATTGCATGTCATCACTGTAATTAGTATATCATTTATCGAAATGTGCTGCTCAAATTACTGCTGGAAATTTCGCTTGTAATTTCTTAACTTCCTCTTAATATTGCTTAATTAAATTTATTGATATTTTCTTCTTTTTTTTCCTCCGTTACTTAATACATAAAGGCTTTTCTCCTTGATTATATGTTTTCAGGGTTTTAAATTATAAAGAGCGATTTTCTTTTTTGCCTATCCTTTTCGTTATTTAGTTTTTTTTTTTTCAAGCATTTCTCGTACCTGGTTACTAATATTTTCATTGTGAAATCACACTATGCGAAAATGTTATGCAGTGCTATACATATTTTAGCTGTGGGAGTATGTACTGAATCAGTTTACTTAGTTGTCATTTGTTTTAACTAATATAAAAACTTTGCTCTTTGATCTGAATTGATCACATCATAAACTGCTAAGACAATGCAGCTTTTCTTACTGTCAATTGTATGGCTTTCAAATTTTTATCATTTATTTTAAGATTTTTAAAATTTTCTTTTTATTTTTTAAATTGTGTATCATGTATCAATCGTAAGCGACGACAGACCTTAGTGATGGGTCGGTCGGACGAATCTGGTCGGAGTCGCATGAATGCTGGAGCTCCAACGGTGACGTGCATTGATAAAACCTGGTGTATGAGAATCATGAGCAAGGGTTTCTGGCTTATGGACAAAGCACAGAGCTTTGACGTGGAATCGACGCCCCACAATTTTATACCAGCTTAGATACTTTATCGTCCTCAAATCAATGAATTCCTTGTAAAGGTAGCAGGGGGATTTTATATTGCACTAACGTAGCTGTTTAAAATTGGGATAAATGTTATTATGGATTCATTTAATGGAATTGCTTTAGATTTTCTTGTAAATAATTAGTTATTTGCTGGTAGATCTCATCACTACCATACGTCGCGGGGATATTGTCAAGCAAAGCAAAACAATTTTGAGCTGAAATGGAAAGTTACGACCAATAGAAACCATAAACAATAGCTATGCAGTTTGACTAGATTTAAATTTTTTCACATCTTTAATTGTTATGTTTCGTAATTTAATTAACAAATAAAGTATTTCCAACAACATTGACTTACAATTCGTACATATTGTCTTAATTCATCAGCGAATAGCCTTTAATACCGTAATATTTGAATTCCAATGTATGTTCAGTATATATTCTCGTCTGAAATGGAAGGAAAGGTAACAACACGCCCGAAGTTAATGAGCGGAAGTAAGAGTCCATATTGATATCAATTTTGCAGTTATTTCGAAGTGACTTATAGCATGGAAGCAACGATACGCGAAAAGTTAGAAGTCGTATTGAAGCCATCTCGTTTGGTATTTTTTATTTTTTTTAATCACAGGATGAGACTTAAATTTGTGGTATATTTTTAGCGGATAGAAGAGTTTTTTTTTCAGTTATTAATTTGTTTTTTTTCTATTATTATTTGTATTGGATGTGTTAATTTCCATCTAATTTCTCGAATTCAAGCAATCTTTAGGAGCAAAGGATTTGGGTGTAACTGAAAAATCTTCATTCGGTAAGATAAAAGAAAGTTGAAAATTGCAACAAATCGGTTTGTGAATTTTTTCAGGGTATCAAAGATTTCAGTGACGGGTGTGGGTTGAAATTTCGACTGGTTATTGTTTCTGATAGCTTTGACAACAAAACGACGTTAGCATCGCATCGGTGATTATAGATGTTTGATATCATTGATTTTTCGTAGTGATTAGAGAATAACTGTATGGTAGATTGCATTCTTAATTATTATGGAGGAAGTTGAAACAAACGCTTGCATGGTGGTACCGTACAAATATTGATTTTTAAGTGGAAATCAAAATGAATACACAGGGCCTAGTTCAGTAACTGGAAAACAATGGTTACAGACTAGTTTACGACGTTTTGAAGGAAGAAATGCAAGCAATACATGCTTTAGAAATCACGACATATACACCTCAGAAATGGAGTGCAATGGATGAAAGTGAAAAGAGAAAAATGTAAGTGTCATTGAAAGTTAAATCTGTAGGGGAAATAATTCATTTCGAATGATTTGTACTGAGAATTTTATTCCAGGATTTGCTGAGAATTGAGATCGAACGAATTAGCATCGGTGATCATTTTTGCGTCTGATAGCATTGATCAGTACGATTTATATGATACAAGCATTCTTTAAAGAAAAGTGCTCATCTCAGGGATTACTGATTGAAGAAGTGTAGCAAAGTTTCTACAGATATCGCAGTTGTTTTTCGTTATTGTTTAAATATAATTTTCAATTTGTTTTTTCAAAATTAAAATCTTGCTCTATAATATTTTGCCTTTCGATCTTTTCATGAAGAATTTTACTACATTTTTGTATATGTAACAACTTGTCTGTTTCTCGAATATTGCGATATTAAAATTACTTTCCATTATTGCTTATCAATATCTGTGGCTTCGAATTGATGTTTAAGCGTTTGGCATTTTAACCTTATCTTGATAACTGCGATTCACATCTGTCCAGTGAAGAAATGGGTATGGTGTGAGTGCTGTTTTATTTCTGGCATTTTTGATATTGGCGATTTTCTAGTTCTAGTAATGTTGGATGGGGTACATAATTGCTTAAATGTAGGATTAAAGTTAAGACACGTTGAAAGAGATCTGTTGACGTCGCTGTTCTCTCCCGAAGGTTTATGATGATAAATAATTGTAGAATGTTTGTTTATCAATTGTTGAAGTGCATATATGGTAGTCTTACTAATGAAGTTAGCGAGCAACCTGCTGAAGAATTCAGTGAAAAACTTGCTGCGGAATTCGAATCTGCTTGCTCTTATTTGCCCATAGCACTGAGTAGAGGTCTAATCTCACGTAAAGACCGGTTGCATTTTTATGCTCGATATAAACGTATTACATGCGGGAGAGCTGGTGAGCTTGTTTTCTGGATAACCTTGGCATATTAAGACTTCGTCTCATGAATCAAATACTTTCAGGTTTTGCCACTTATTTATATAAAGAATTCAAAATTAGATTTGTTTAATTTGATTCAAGTAGAGATCCAGATGTTTTTCGGGTGCGATTTGGAGACGAACCGTTTGGATTTCGAACGACATTAACATTTTACGTGATATCAGTCATACTAGAACAGCATGTCATGTGTAATTTGAATGTGGAATTCCATTGAATGCTTCCTTTAATGCGGTTGTGACAGATCCCAATAGGAGACCCAGAATATGCGATATTTCTTGTGTTGAGAAATTCGATTCTTGGTTAGCGTTGAGCAGCATGTCAACAGCAGAAGCCATGAGACAGTATGTTGCGAGATTAGTCGAACTCAATATTGGTTGGGATGGAAACCATGGCGATCGTATTTGTTATGGTGTTAGACCGAGTACAATGGTGAATGATGAATCTGTCGAAGTGAGGTTGCTTTGATTTATCACAAATTTAGATAAATGGGATTGTTTTTCTGTGGAAGGCAACTGGTTTTATCTTGTGTTTGTGGTCATGATTTTAATTAATGTTAGCTGAACTTTCTTAAGATTACTAAGGTGTTTTTTGAAAACTTCACTATGAATTTCATCATTTTTATTGCTTACTTCACTTTCTTATTTGTTACTTAGCATTTTATGAACTTTTTTCAGTTTGCTTTTAATACAAATGGCTGCATTTTTTCGATTTGATTGCATTTTATGAATTAGTCAGAACTTTAATAGTTTTCCTGTTTCGTACTTTTCTTATCCCATTTCTGCTCTATATGGATTTTTGTATCGTTTAACTGAAATGAAGTTTATGTCTTTTTCATTTATACTCAAGTTTTTCATCCTCATCTTAATTAGGTGCTTTTTTGATCATGCTTGTTACTTTTATGACTTCGGTTCTGAACAGTCCGTATGTTTTTTATTGTTGTAGACCGAATCAGCTGGCATGAGCATGGAGCAAATCGAGTGGTTTGATGCTTTGAATGAAGGCAATATCGAGAAGCTAAAAGATTTGTTAGCTGGCAACCGAAGACTTTTGGAGGAAAGAGATGATAATCAAGTAACTACACTCACTAATTTTGTTGAAAACAGCTTTTCAATCGTATTTGCCTTGAATAAGTCTCCGAGTTCATTTCCCAAATCATTGTATCTCCTACTCTCTTCTTTTTTATCTTAATTTTTCAGTAAAAGTGTAAATTCCATTCAAAATAGATTTTTGTCTTGTCGGATCCTGCACAA
Source organism: Madathamugadia hiepei (assembly GCA_013365335.1). Taxonomy (NCBI): domain Eukaryota; kingdom Metazoa; phylum Nematoda; class Chromadorea; order Rhabditida; family Onchocercidae; genus Madathamugadia; species Madathamugadia hiepei. Next base: position 7,173 of record JABVXS010001209.1, on the reverse strand, counting down.
AAATCACTTTGAATCCGCTTTATAAGTGATCTTATGGCCTAACCATATCTTTGTGCGCTTTTTAAATTCAGGTAAAAAAATGAATCAGTGAAATGTATCAATTCTTAGTTTAATTTCAATGACTGTTTCAGTTAACTGCACTCCACTGGGTTTCGGACCGTGGGAAATTCGAACTTGTTGAATTTCTCGTTTATGCTGGAGCTCATGTTAATAGTCAAGATTACGGCGGACAAACGCCTCTGCATTACGGTTATCATTTTAATAGTAAAAAGATCTCTAGTTGATTGGATCTCATTGGTGGGTTATCAAGATATATTACAGGAAGGGAGAGAGGGACATAATCGTCAGGTTCCCGTTGATAGCCATAATTCCCCATGGGAATCTTGACCTCACAGTTCATAAAATAGGGGTTGTTAGTGTTGCGAACGTTGTATCTCGTAGGCTACTGTTTATTCCATCCATTAGTTCTCATAACCATTGGGTCAAACTATTGCAGCTGTTTCATGTTCTCATCGATCTGTATCGGATTTTTTGCTCCAGAACGGTGCTGATCCAGCAATGGCTGATTTCGAAGGAAACTGTCCGCTGGATATTGTAACCGACACACTTATTAGAAAAATGCTGGAAGATGTTCTTGCGGAGAAATCGAAAACTTGATTACACAAACACGGACTTTGCAAAACATCTAGCTTTAAACTATACTGTGACCTAAACCTTTACGTTAGGTTATTTTTCCACTTCAACAGTTTCAAGACCCTTGTGATAATCCAAATAGCCAACGAGCTCCTTCAATTTGGCGTGATATCTGAATTAAAAATAAAGTTGAGAGATCTATACGAGAACAGTAAGCGAAACCCGAGCTTCAAAACACTTTCTTGAATTAAATACAATAAATTTTTAAATTGCGTTGCTTTTTCGACTATGGATCACGACAGTAAAAATAAGTCATCTCTCCGTTTGTTGACAAAAGATGATATTTTGTATACCATATGTTTCAGAGTGCTACCTACTAAAGATGTTCATATTAGAACTCGACTTATGCAGGATAATTAGTGAAGATCTTAAAAAATCAGGCAGGAAGGAAATGACGGAATCCTTGCCTTATAGTTTCGTGGCATGGTTTGTATCGTAACATCCTGTAAGTAAATGGAAATTTTCGAGTGGTGAAGCAACAGTGAGAATCTTGCTACGTGTGTTGAAAAGCATCACTCAGAAATCCAAAATTTGCCAAGAATTCTGGTAAAATGAGTTGGAGTTCGAATGGATGCGAGCCTATGCTTTTCTGTAGGCCTTAAATTTTTTGAGGAAATGAACAGTCAGTTTTGTAAATGTTGGCCAAACAAGAAAAAAATTATTTAAGTGGAATAAATACACTGCTATACGTCAATTTGCGAATGAACGAGGTCAATGTCTGGGAGCCTAAACTGTCTTATTATCCTGTCCAGGTTATACGTACAATTTGCCATACTTTCTAGAAAACATGAAAAAAAAACAGTAACGGTGGGAAAGAAAATAATAAAATGAAGCTTGCAACAAATAAATAGATAACAAACAAAATAATTCTATAAATCCAACTATAATAAATCAGTAAGTAACTGGTTCAACAGTGATCCCTTACTGTAACAAATCACCAGGTACCTTTATCTTGACCCCGAAAAATTAATTGTTGATACATAATGTCTTTTTCTTAATGGAACAAAAAGCTATATGGATATCCCTGATATTTACTTCGAAATATGGAAAGCAATAAGCTAAAAAATATAACCACCAATCCAAGCCCAATGAATGCCATAACTGAAAAATAACGGAATTACTTTGATACAAATTGATTCATTGAATTTCGAGAAAATATCAGTTTTAAAATTTGCAAATAGATAAATTCTCAAAAAATTGAGTCATTGACTCACTCCGCCGTCGTCCAGAATCACCTTTACCGTCTGCCGCATCATTCATTAAAATGAAGCCAGCCGTTATTACAGCATATAATAACGCAACCAAATATGTTTCTGCTACAAGCTGTAATTTTACAATAATTTGATAACAACTGCATGCTAGGCAAGAAAGAAAAGCTAATGATTTTGCGTAAATCTTTCCTTTGTGCTAACTTCTTCATTTACCCACAATTCAGCTGTAAGATATTCCAAACCAGCGGAAAGTTCATAAAAAAGTTAAAGTGTTTCCTCCACTACTTTGCAGAATAATTTAAACCCAAAAATACAAAGGTAAGCATACTTGATACTGAGTAGAACCATGGACAAAACTCGTTTCACGAGTGTGCGAATTAGTCATAACAAAGGGTGGACCATGTATATGATTCCACATCTGTCCACTCATAAACGCAAATACTACACAGAGACACATTAATGCCCAACTTGTACGATTGTACAGGAACTCCAGATTGTTTCTCCTCATATACAGTAACCCTAATACGAGCATTGCCAATAATAAAACAACTGCTGGCGCTGCATAATTAGGTGGACGAAGAATGCGAATCTAAAAACGTTATTCAATACTTTATATCGTTCTGTATCGACTATGAGTTCCATTTTTTTTCTAAAGTATGCTATTGGTGGCAATGGTTCTGAAGTTTGCTAGCGATATCCCATGCCGGACAGGTCTAACCTAGAGTTCAACAAGTGTGTTCACGGGCATGACGCGATACGTCAAAGAACGCAAATATAAACTAACTTGTATGTCTGTTCGTTCAAAGACAAACTTCGCCATGCTGTCAGCATCAAAACCTTGCCGTTCAAAATCCATTTGATCAGTTCGTTTTTTGGTACCCTTTGACGGAAAATGATAAAGCACCGGAGCGACATTAAGATTCATTTGCTGGAAAATCTCTGGAGACTCATCATAATCAATAATTGCAAAATAAAGAGCTTTCAGTTCCGGATATGCATAACGATAAGAGTTGGCCAGTATATAAAATTCATCATATGCGGATCTGGAATAGTAAAAGGTTACTTCGTATGCAAATAAGCACTGTATGGAATTTGAGAATTATGGAACTGAAATATTCGAAAAAAACTCGAAAGCAATTTCTACAACGGTAAACATGTTGCTACAATTTTCAACCGCCCAAAAACGAAAATCGCACTTGCATATTGCACAATTAACATTTGGGGAAAGCGCCGTAAACATCACAACCATAGAGTAATTGCGTGGCACACTGCGAACGTACGTCTTCCACCGATCTACATTCAAACTGATAAGTGGTCTTCTGTACATCCATTCCTGCAAAAGAAATGCATCAATTCATTTTTCATACCCTGAATACTTTACTCTCCACCACGAACAAAAGAACACTAGCATGTGGTGTACGACAAACTAACCTGCAAATTCTTGACCTTTTCATCCAAATACATTCCCTTCTGGCTATAAGTCACTCTGAGAACCGCAAGAAATACTATCAACCGCATAGCTGACAAATCGATATTTATGGACATGCATAAAACAAAACACCCGTCCAGAAAAAAAAAAACTGCTCTATTGCCACCCTGCAAAGCTTGAACAAAGATCAAAATGCATTTTGTATCATTGGACACTCCAAAAATCCCACTGCTCTATCAGCTTAGTTTCGAGTTAAAAACATTATTATTGCAAGAAGGAATCAAGCAAATAAACTGTGTATTAGCTTACATTATCTTTATAAACAACAAAATGCAAAATATTCTCAACTTATTGAAAATGAAAAACAGTAATAAGTGAGATATATGAACAAAGATGTGACTTTAATCGATTTATTCATTTCTTCCAACTTCAACGCCAATAAATATGAACTGGTCGCAACCACTTATAAGCTTTGATCACAATTTGGCAGCATGACTTTGAAAATTCACATTACTTTGTAAGCAATTTAAATCATGACCGCTTCTGCGCGCATACAATAAAATTTTGAAAACAATAATGAAAAAACTCAATTTAATTATTCCATCTTGTTAATGAATAAAAACTACAGTTCATCTGAAAATGAAGTGGACAATGGAACACAACATCATAAAAGTATTTTTTAATGTACACTAGCAAAGTAAACCAGAAAGTTCCGACATCATTACTTTTTAGTGGTACCAAATCCACCAAATCCCATAGCTGCAGCAATTTCTTCATCAATTTGGACTTCAGGATACCTTCGCTTTTTCTGTTCCAAACGTTTGGATTTCTTATAATCAGCCATACGTGTCTCAAAGTTCAATATTTCGTAAAAAAGTTGCTTAATATGTGGAACCATTAAATGCTCACTCCATAATGAACTCATATAAATCTCCTGAACAAACCATAAAACAATATTCACGAATAAATATGGAAAATAACATACCTCTTCTTCTTTTAAATCATTCAGTCTGCTATGCAAGTCCTCTTCCTTTTTATGTATTTCTTCTGAAAATTTACAACTATCAGTTTCAAGTTTTGATAAAAGTTTTATAATTTTTTCAGAGAATTAAATATAATACATCTAACACTTTGACAAATCCCTCTTACTTTGAGCTTTTTTGAAAGCGAAGCGCTGTCGTACTTCATCCAGTGTACTTCGTTTTATCTTCATACTCATGCCCATGTTTCGTTGATGATTCTTTCCGTTGATGTGATCCAAAAAATTGATAGAATCTTTCACGACACAATCACAAACATCACAGTAGTATCCACCAGTTTCAGCTGATGGCGTTGTTTTGTTAATGACCACTGTACGACCAACTTTAGATTCCAAATCAACCTTAACAATATAAAAAACCAACTGAGCATGTAAGCTAAACAGCAATTTAAACAATCTAGGCGACTTCATTTCTTGATTTGAAAAGAATTAGAATGAAATTTAACACGATAAATTCGCAACCTTGTATTCACGAGCTTTCAGCAATTCTCGTTTCACTTTCGGCTCGTCCGGGAATCGAGGTAACTTACGTTTCCCTTTTGTTTCATCGTCTTTTTCTGCCAATAAGCGTTCTTGTGCTTTCCGTTCATATTCTTCCCGATCCCATTTCCGCCGATAATCGACATTTGCAGTGCTTGTAGGGTCATAAACTGACATCTTCATAAAAAATATTTTATTATTATTAACACAAGAAGGTCATCAATGAAACAACACAATTTTACAGCTTTGAATCAGTCATACGGAATCATTTACGTCATATTCCGAGTAACCTCACATCCGTAAATGATTTTATCGAATCACACGAAGTAACGTAACGGCGAAAATATCTCAGGAAATTAGAATGCAGAAAACAAACATAACCGTTAAAAAATATTCCACATAGTCACCAAGTAATGTGAAAAACACTCCATAAAATACGTATGTTTACGAAACAAAACCACGCCAGTGCTGACACGTATTACATGAACGGCCTCAGTTCACCAGACCTGAAATTTCTAAATTTCCCCAATGCCTCTTCTGTATTCCGGTGGTGTCCAACTTGGATTACAGGTAACTGATTTCCCATGTTCTCTTCAGGTAACATTTAAAATGTAATGAGTTAGTATGGGAAGAATCGGATGGATAGCATTCATTGTATAAAAGATTGAGAAGGTACGAGAAAAGCTGTTAAAAAATCGAAAACAATCAAAAACAAGTGCATTAGTAGTTCTCTTCACAGCAACTATCTATGAAATAGAACACCGTTGAGAAAAATAAGATGGCAATGTATTCTGTTAGCAGAAATTTAGAGAAAGAATTAACTGAGTGTAAATTACAGGTAAGTAAGTCTGTAATTTTTTTGAAGTTATAGGTAAAGCAAAAATTAGTGGGCCAAGTTTATGCAAAATTAGGAATGTGACATATTATTATTCATAATATTGAAGTATATAAGTGTGCAGTAAAATATCACTCAATATTTTTTCTTTTACCTTTTCAATTTGCCATCTTTTTATTTCTTTTTCACTTTTCCTCATCCTGTGTACAACTATTAGTTTTGGTAAATTTTTCTTTTAACAATCAAATGGTCAAATTTCAGGAAATGTGAAAGTATGTCTAACTTCAGGTACTTCTCTACTTCTGATAGTCTTCATTGTAAATTGTAATGGTTGTAATATTAACATCCGCTCTTCTCTCTTCTTCCCTTAGTTCTCTCCAGCAATTTGCCTCTGTGTTCACAGCGAAGATATATATGTTAACCGTTAAAGTTCCTGTTGTTGCTGGCTTGTTGTGATAATGCCGATTTCCGATCACTTCTATAAATTTCTATTTCAAAGTTTTTCTTTTTTTTGCTTTTCAAAAATATTTCATTCATGTGCTGATATTTTCAACTTAATAATATTTCAACAGTATTTTCATCTATTCCTTTTACATTAGACAATTGATACGCGATCATTTGTATGATTTCTTTCCCAGTGCTGAAATATATCGATTATTGATTTTTGGATAAATATATAAAACAGATATAACTGTTTTAATTACTTTTAGTGTTTAGTTATTCGGTTCATATAAAATGAATGAAGGTATAGCTTATAACAAATGTCGTACCCATTCATGTCGCCCGCAATTCCGGTATCCCCCACCCCAAATGAAAAGACGCTCACAGTGCTTATACTAAACACCTGTTTATTGCTATTTGTTACGTAAATTGTAACTCTAAAACGAAGACGCTTAACAATTATAGCACAGACACGCGTATACCATCTCTACCAAGCAAAGCATGCTTCTCTGTACTAGGCTTAGGCTTAACCTTAGGTTTAGACTTGCTTTTTTTTCTTGGAGAACATTGTAATAAGAAGTTTTCGAAGGAACCGAAAAGGCCGGGTACATGAATAGGTACTACAATAACTAAAACATTTGAGAATTTCGTGTAGTAGCCCTAATTCATTTTATTCATTCTAATTCCTTTCTGTTAAATTTATTATTAATTTTATTACGTTTCAGTTTTCATGTTTCCTCATAATTTCAGGATAAATGCCGATAATAAGTAAGGCAGATCGTAGTCGAGATGAAGCAAATGAAGAGGTCGAACAACATATCGATCGTGGTATACATTCTTTTCAGCAAATTTCACATATATGTAAGTTTATTTCCTGTCTCCAAAATTTTTATTTCTCTTCTCATTTCTGTTTGAACTTTGTAGTTTCTAGTGTTATTATTTTTATTATTATCGGCCATCAGTTCTATTACGAACTTTAGCGATTTGATGAATGAAGGATGTGTATGAAGCGCTCTCCTGATCGTTTTATTTCAGCCAAGTTCAT
>JABVXS010001208.1:0-17173 GCA_013365335.1 Madathamugadia hiepei | reverse complement strand
GCATGAATGCTAAGGCGTCCTCCATGGATGATGCGCATGGACAATACCTGATGGTATATGCGTATCATTAGCAAGGGTAACTGCAATTTTTGTTATCAATCATTTCATCCACCTAGTCATTGGGTTAGTTATAATGATCAGAGGCATTTCATTGACAAACATTGTACCGTTTTACTGAGCATTTCAGGACAATAGGAGCGGAATATTGCACCCTATATAGGCATTATTAGGCAATAGACAGGTAATATTGTACCGTGTACAAGCATTATTAGGCAATAGGCAGGTAATATTGTACCGTGTACAAGCATTATTAGGCAATAGGCAGGTAATATTGTACCGTGTACAGGCATTACTAGGCAATAGGCAGGTATTCTTGTACCGTAGATAGGCATAATTAATAAGTAGACATTTTTTTACAATAAAAAATCATTATTGTACAGTAAATTGACATTGTTGGACAATGGACAGACATTACTGAACAGTAGATCGGCATTATAGGAGGTTGATGGAGGATAAAATGGATAGTTGATGTATTAAATTTCTTTTGCATAAGAACATGGTAAAAAGGTAAAGGGAAATTTTGTTTAACTTATTTGTAGCATTATTTTTGAAATTGCTATAACAGACCAAATGTCTTCTACTTTAAATGAGCCTAGCAATAAAGACATTGTCTGTTGCATTTTGGCTCATCAAAGCGATACACTTACTTAACTTTGATAAATGGGTTTGCTATGAGTAAATGAATGCGCGTGATGTTCGTACGCATTTGTTCCCGCGTGGTAATTGGGCATTCCTTGTGATGTATTAAGAGGCGTAGCAATTGAATACAATGTATTTTTGCTTTTTATAAAATATGATGTTTTAAAAGTTTTTCTCTCAGTTGTAATTTATTTTTCCTTCTTAGCTAATTAAGCTTTTCAAAATTGTGGAAAATTCTTTAACTGAATGAATTGTTAAAATTTTGCAAAATGTTTCAATTGATTTAGAAAATTGTTATTGCTGATCATTTTAATTAATTTTTCAGTGATAAACAAAATTATTATTTTCTTCAAGTTTATTCATTACCCTTTTGTTCTTCAGGCATTACTATAAACATAGTGGTGTGAAAGTTGTCGTATTATGCCAGGTTCACATACATTTTACGATGGTTCGACTGTTTTACAACCAATTAGTGATATTGTTGGCCTTCAGGTTGACAAGGTAAGCTGAATAATTTAATTTAATATTTTAATAATTTCAATTTCTTTTCGTTTTATATTTTCCCATTTTATGTTCAGTGTGTTTCGGCCATGAAAGTTGAAAAGGGATGGGAATTTTGCTGAGCATTATGTTGTAATTATTATAAAACAAATCGTATTGTTGTTCACTTCTTAATCATTCAATCAGCTTACACTTTTGGTAATATTAGGATTCAAGTAATGTTTAGATATTTACTATGATATTTTTGAGTGGAAGAAAATAATTCAAAAGTAATGATCTTTACACAATTATTGTTTAGGTGAACATGATTTTCTGTCAACTTATATCACTACCAATAGCTTATTTTCACTATCATTTAATTATTTCGACGCAGATTTCGCGAACAATACGTGCTTTATGCCCAACAGTTTTCGGTTTATTGCTTTGTTACTTTTGTTTTGGAAAGTATGTTTCTTGTTTTAACACGTGTATTATCTATTAATATGACGATAACCTTTGAATGGTTTCAGAACATATCTATAGATAATATGGTCCAGTGAGCTCCTTCTCGAAAATAGGTGCTGTGAATTATAGTTGCGGAGATGAGAAAATACCTGTAATGCATTATTTCGAAACATCTTCAAATTCTGTTGATATTGATCAGTTAAACAACGAGTTAAATTTAGTGACTGAAATTTATTGCATGCTAATCATGGAATATCTATGTTAGCTATAGTTCGAATATCACCAAATCATTTCGTGCTTTAAGTTCTATAACTTTTAAAATTAACTATACATTGTTCTAGTGCAACGAAACATCTGATATTATTAGCTGGTTTGTCATATACAATTATGCGTTTTTCTCCATCCGAAATTGTGCACAAGTAAGTTTTTCTCAGTTCTAAATTAACTATAATTTTCGAGGGTAATAATTTAAAATCTTTTAGTTGTAAAAATAAGCATATGGTATGTTATTTTTTTCGTAGAAGAGGTAATTGGGAAAAGTGGAAAAATAGGTGCATTTTGTGGAGCATTTCAGAATAATTAATAGATTCATACTTAAAAAGTAGTGAATAGGAATCATAATAATGATCCAGTCACTATTGTTCTTTAGATACTCTACTGATTCGAAACTCTCATCAGCAGATATATTTTTAAAATCGGACAAAAAAATGGAATCTAGAACTTTTTAATTATGAGGGTTGCGGTCATAAGATATAACATTTTTTTTAGCATTTAAATTTGGTTAATTCAACTTGCTTGTATTTTTTCGTCCAATGCTATACGGCGGAAATAAACCGTGAAACTTGGTCTTTCCTTGTTGTTTATGTGATTGAGGTATTTCTGGACAATGTATCATATTTTTTTTGCAGATGTGTATTTATTTTTGCTATGGGTTACCTTATTTTCCTACATTGGTATCGCTGGTACGTACTAACTGATTATTATCTCGATGTTACCGGTCCAATGATGGTTAGTAATTTCATTTTGTTTTGCAGCTGCTACTGTATCATAGGTGAAGTTATTGAAGACAGTTTTCGGAGAGTTCAAACTTTTTCAGCAGATTTTGTGTATCATTGCCGTTCTTTAGAAAGAAGTTGCATAAGAAATACTTTCACTCAGTTGCACATTCTTTCTTGTTTTTTTTTTTAGATAATCGTTCAAAAAGTTACATTACTGGCTTTTACTTTACATGACGGGAGAGTAAAGAGAAAGGAAGAGTTAAATGATGTGCAGAAAAGAGAAGCTCTTACGTACGTACAAATTTCACTGTCCGCTTATTTTCTTTTTATCACTTTTCGAAAATCTTATTGGTTCTGTTTCGATTTATGTATAAATTAGGAAATCTTATAAATTGCGTGGATTTTAGTGAAGACGAATAGTTGACATCTATCGTTGTTTAAAAAAGCCATTTCCTATTGCGCAATTGTTTCATTCTTCTCGAACAAATCCTGAAAAATGGACAGTGTAAAATGTCATTAAATATTTCAGGTTAGTACCTGATATGCTGAGCTTTTTGAGTTATATGTTTCATTTTCAAGTTGTATTAACTGGACCTGCTTGTTTTTACACTGATTATATGACTTGGATGGATGGAAAAGCTGCTATCGGCAGAGGTGGTAAAGTCAGTGCTACTTCATTTTAATTATTTTTTGTTGAAAATAAATTAAAAGTAATATTGATACAGTATGGCTAATCAGTAATTATTGTAATTAATGTTGGAAATATTTAGATAAAATTGCTTGTTGAACAGTCATATTTAAGAGTTCAGCTAGAGTGAAAATATTGCTATCATTAGCTGTTATTAGCTCTTTAAAAAAGAATCTTTTGTTGACGGATTTAGCTGTGACTTTTGTTTGCAATTAAAGTACGTTACTGTACACTAGGATTATGATCAGATATGATGTTCAGTACAGTCCTTGAATTTTGCGAAATAACGTATCAATTAAATCTTTAACTTTCGGCTTAATTTGCAGATTGAGAAGCCATGGCGTGCAGTATTAACTAAATTATTACAAGCAGGGATTTTCATGCTATTATACCTTTTTCTTGGTGACTACCCTCCTCAAATTATGATCGAAGAGAGATATATGAATTCAAATTGGTTCCAATGGCTGTTTCTGTTGTATATTGCAATGGCGTTACAGCGTTTGCCATATTATTTTGCATGGACTTTAGGTAAGATTTTTTTATTTGAATTTGAAGTCTTGATGAATTCCATGACGATCATCTTCATTAAGGTTTTTCTATGTTTCTTTTTCATTGAAGCAAACGAAAGTTAGACCGTCATGCAGTACGAATCTTGTAATTAATTAGTGGATAAGTGTTTGCTCGCTTAGTTTATCTTGCACATTCGGGAGAATAATGTAATGAAATAGAGCCCAAAAAAACTTGTTATTTTAGCAACTATGTTTTGAGTTGATTTGCAAAAGTACAAGAGAATAGTGGAAATGATTTTACTGTGTTTTTATTGCAGCAGTGCGTTGAAGATTGACTTTATCATCATTTTTGTTGTGTTTTTGCATGCTTCTTTCTCTTTCACTCCTATTAAATGTGGTGAGTGATGGCGAGTTACAAGGAATATTTGTTAATTATTTCTACCAATTAAAAGTAAGTAACTGAAATTTTCAGCTGATGCGATATATAATTTGAGTGGATTTGGATTTAAAGGTTATGATTTAGGCGGGGAACCTCAGTGGAATCTAGTTACCAACGTCAATCCTTGGAAGGTTGAGGTATGACTTTGATGATTCCCAGTTTTGTGTGATATTTCCAAATTTCACTGCTTTAATGAAAATTTTTAGACTGCATTAAATTTTAAAGAGACATTAGAAGGATGGAATTGTTGTACAATGTATTGGCTGCGTCGTGTTGCATACGATCGTGCTCCAAAAGGGTATGCTTCTTGTATCTTTAAGACGGCCTTTTGCTTCATTGCATATTCAATTTATTTCATCATTGTGCAGTTTGTTTAAAATTTTCAGATATCGAACTTTGTCCACTTATTTATTGTCAGCAATTTGGCATGGCTTCTTTTTGGGATACTATGTCACTTTCTTGACTGGTGCTTTATTCACCATTTCTGCACGAACGGTATTTTTAAATTTTAATTTCATGGAAAGTCGTTTTTTAAGGGTGTTATTAATTGCACGATGTGAACACTTTCAGCTAATGGATGTTTTAGTCATAATATCTTAGGGTAAACATTAGCTAATATACTTTCATATGAAGCTATCATTGAACTGGAAGAGGTATCTATTGTTGAATCAATTTAATAGCAATCGTATACAAGGTTTTTTTTTTTAATTTGAGGTTCGTTATTGCTTGCGTTGGCGTTTCCAAGGTGATGAATTTCTGCGACGCTTTTATGATTTTCTCACATGGGCTGTGACTAAATTTGCTCTGTCTTATGCAGCATATCCATTTGCTATGTTGCACCTTGGTCCTGGTTTATACTTTTACAGGTATTATTTCAAAAACATAAATTTTTTGATGAAATTAAAAAAAAATTTTTTTACAGAGTAATCTCTTACAAATCACGGACCTACGAAAAATTATTCAGCGATGTTTTCTTCATTTATTGTTTGTTTAATAAAATTAAATTTTCAGCCGTTTATATTTCTGCTTGCATATCGCGGCTTTGCTCGCTTTATTTGTTCTACCACGAGTTTCACCACCACAATCAAAATCATCTCAAAATAAAAATGGCAATGTTGCGAACAAAATTAAAAATTAAAATCTACCTCAGTAGTTGGTGAAGTGTTTTATCTTTAGTAATGAAACAAATGAAACTGCACTTCTAAAGGTTGCTAATATCACTAACAATGCTACTGCTGGTCCCTGTAAGCAAAAAACACTGTGATTGGTTTTTATGATTTCTTCTCTGATTTTTTAATGGTATAGATATCTAATTTTGAGTTATTTTTATTATTTTGGAAGATCTAATTCATTTGCATTTTTTTATGGAAGGTTATGTTTTTATTACTTTGACATATGTTTTTATACTTTTCACTGGGTTTTCAGATGAATCAACCTGGTTCATTTTCATTTTACTTATGTAAATTTCGTATCCATTTTTTTATTCAGGGAATTCATTAAAAATATACTTGCTCATCTATCATTAGTATTTTACTCTATGCTGACTGTCCTTTTAAAATTTTCGATCTAGTCTTATGCTTCATTCCTTTGTTTATCGATTCGAAACAGTCGAGTATTGAGTGATTCATTTCTCAATTGCATTAAATTCAGTTTAATTCAGTTCTATTATTTTTTCGTCTCATCAATTAAAAATATGATTTTAGGAATTTAATTGTTTGATTTTTTCCAACTTTTATTAAAAAATGGAAATTTTGGTGAAATTAAATTTTAGCTTGAATGACCAATAAGTGAATTGGGATATTTCTCTTTTTTCTTTTAGATTTGCAATTGGATCGGATTATTCATTTTGTACTTTCTTTCTTCCCAGTTTTATGCCACGGTCAATGTTTAGCTGATTTCAGTAATTCCATTTTATAAAAGATAACAGGGAATTTTCTGTAGTGATATTTTTCGTGTTTGTTTGTATGTCTGTTTATGATGTAACAAAAATTAGGTTATAAGAAAAGAAAGAAAATTGCGATTTAGGATTCATCTGAATTTCAGTTTTTTTTTTGGATAAATGAAAGAGAACTACTCGGCATAACCTGATTAGTATCATTTCTATGCATCCATATCCATTTTTTAATTTTATGATATATATTGTTTGAATGTTATCTTGCAGTTCGAATTTTGTTATGTTGATAATATGTTGTCAAAATTATAATTAATAAAAGTTTCGCTTATTTTTTACTGATTATATTTGATCGATTGATTGAAGTGATATATATCACCGTTAAACTATTACTGAAACATTAATTACAACCAATTAATCAATTACTAAGAAATGCTTTGTCGATTTAAATAAAAAAAATTTTTCTTAAATTTTCAGAATCAATCAGATTTTCCAATTTCTTTTATTGAACAATTGCACTTGGGAATAAATGATTATTTTCCAACGTTTATCATTTTTTTAATTATTAAATTATTGTTTGAAAATAATTGTGGGAAACGATTTTTTTTCAAGTTGGTTGTTTGAATGGGAAGGTTTTCGGTCAGCTAATTAGATTAGAGTTACTTTCATTACTAGCTTCAGCGTTATTGAAGTAAGAGTGTATTATTCAGTCGTTCAGTAATTCCGGATTATGGGGTCATAGCAGTGGGATTTCCGGTGATAAAAATACGAATCTTTTTATCAACGACGACGATGAGAACGGTATAAATCATATCTAATCGGAAACATTAGCAAAGCTTTGTCTCCTGAAGGAAATGGGATTCCTGGATTTCATATTAGTGATGTGAAACTGCTGCGACAACTTGTATGTCAGAGAAATAGCGACAATAACATCGATACGACGAATAAATGGTAATGTTCGATATCCAGTTTTCTGCTTATTATCATCATGTTATTAAGGTAGCCATAATGCTGGATTTCGTTTTACATATCACTTGGCGAACACTCTCCAATCCAAGCGTTTAGGACTGCGTGACGTATCAGCGGATTATGCGTGCAGAATAGTTAACAGTTTATGCGTGATGTATTAGCGAATTATGCGAGATGCCTCCTGCAGCTGGTTAATTGTGATGTTGCTGACTCTAATTGTTTCTAAGAGTTTCGCCTAGATCCTTGAACTCAGCACCCAATGTGCCAATTAACACCGGAGACCAGCACAAATAACAGGGCGTTTTCCAATGTTGTACCCACCAGGAAATGCTGTTCTCGTGGATGAAATTTAATGGTAAAATTTTAGAAGATAATGCCACCTCCTCTTTCGTAATATGATTACACACGAAAAAAACACCTGCGCCGATATGAGCTCAAACTACACCTCCTTCCAAAGCTGAAGTGAGTGCACATAAAATGACTGATGATCCTGGCAGGAACCGAACCTGCAATGATTAGAAACCACATGCCTTCTCCATTAGGCTACAGGATCACCTTTTATCATTTATTTTTTTATTTTTTTTATTATTATTATTATTGATATCATTGTTAATATTAATAGTTATTATCATTTTCATCATTACTAATTATTATTTTGTGATTTTAATTAACCAATCAATTAGTTATTGTCATAATTTACTATCCGATATTAATATTACTTTGCATCTCATTTTGCGACTATCGTTGCCGGACCGACCCGTCGCAAAGGTCTGTCATCGGTGATAGCATATCTGGGGATTGAACCCTTGTTTGTGTATTGTATTAATCTTTCGACATGCGGATTAATCCATTACACTATGTATCCGCTGCTATTAACTGATTTATCATTAGGTATTATTCCTGATTAATTAGTCAATCAATTTTTATGGTTATAGTTTATTTTTATTTTGTGATTTATCGTTATGAATTAATTCTTGTTATAATTAATTATCATTTATTTTTATCACTTTATTATATATAGTTAATTAACTAGTCATTTAATTGTTATAGTAACAACTATTATTACAGTGATGATGATGAAAGTGTATTTGAACATTTGTGCTGAATCTTTGAAATATTCTTTCATACAGATAAATTCATACACTCTGGTTGCATTTTAATGTGTAACTATGAGTGGTGTCGTTGGATTGATATGCTGAAAACTCATTAAGTGTGAATTCGTTCGTTAATTATCATTTAATTTTTTCTTTATTTCAGATATTTTTCTGCAATTGTTTAATTTACTAACAATTAGCAATGCCTGGTATTCACACATTTTACGATGGCTCTATGCTATTGCAACCACTGGCAATTTTATTAGGTATTGGAGTTGATAAAGTAAGCCATTCGTTTCAATTTTCAATTATTCTTTTCTATTCTGATTTTTCTCGGTAGTTATGAATAAATTTTGTTATATTGCTTTATTATTTTTTCATATTAACCCTATTATTATTATTATTGCGACATTATCATTAATTATTATATCCATATTATCATTGTTATTATTTTTAATTTTTATCATTTATTATTATTATTATTAGTATTTATTATTACTTTGCTTACCTTTAGTAGTACCAATTTTTTTCTCGTTTTCTGTACTATTCATATTTCGATCTTCTAGTAGTTCCTCGAATATTTGGCAATGCTTAATCGATACCCATTAATAGTGTCTTGCGTGAAGTAATTGGTTATTTCAATTATCTTTTATAGAATCTTTCAGAAGAAAAGAGATTTTGTTGGAAACTTCCCCGAACAATTCTTCCAAGTCTAAAATTTTATATTACGCACTTATTTGTTCTCTTCTTTACTACTGTAACTGCTCTATAATTCTTTCAGATTAACTTGGTGGTATGCCAGATTATATCGTTGTTGCTCGCTTACTTACACTATACGATGTCTAATGCAACTAACTTTTCACGAAAGACACGTTTTGCTTTTCCTGCTATTTATGGTTTAATTCTTTGTTATTTTTGCTACGGCAAGTATGTTTTCAGTATTTTTCTCCTTGGTTTCGCCAAAACTTTTTATTAAGAATTAGAATAGCAATGGAATTTGTATATTTTCAACGTAAATTTCAACTCAACATATTTAAATGTTGAAACTCTTAGCTTCATGGTTTGTAAAAAATTTGACACATCTGGTCTGTTGCTCTTACTAATATGATACTTTATGAAGGACTCTCCACCACTAGTGCTAGACATCTAGTTATTCCGTATAAGCTGATTATCAATTGTCTGACATGATCATCTTCTTTCAAGTTAATTGATTTCACTCATCCAATTTAATCTGCTTGAGATTGAAAGTTAATTATCCATATATATATACCAGTTAAAAATTTTATAAATGCTAAATGAAAATATGGATTTGCAGTGCAATGAAACATTTGGTATTTTTGGTTAGTTTGTCATACGCTATCATGCAATGTTCTCCTCCTGAAATGGTTCATAAGTAGGTTTAGCATAAATATGATAATATGAAAAATTAAACTGCAAGAACGTATGTCATGATAAATATGATAATTTGAAGTAAAAAGTTGCTAAAATTTGTAACTGATTTAATCAAATTTTCATTATTACTTAATTAGCAACCGGAATAACATAGTATAGGTCGAGGTATTTTGTAAATTGTATGCTTTATTTTTTTTTTGTTTAAAATTGCAATTAGAATATTCAGTGGGAGAAGTCATGTTAAAAAAAAACCTTCATTTCACTGAATTTAATGCAACACATGTCTGAATGTATATTAGGAATCGTAGAATTTGGCGGGCTTTTTAAATTTTTTTTTTAGATTTGTTTTTTTAGACTTGTATTTTTATTTTCTATGGGTTATTTGGTTTTCATACATTGGTACCGGTGGTATATATTAACCGAGTCTACTGTTGATATTACGTGTCCGTTGATGGCAAGTTTCTTTTTTTTGCTACTTTTCTTTTTCAACTCTTCATGTGTTATCTTTTATGTAAATAATCTAAGTGATAAAAGTTTCGTTGAATTGCTCTAGTTTTCATGAAATTTTGAGTAGTAATTTTCTTTTTATCGTATTCTTCGTTCATAATAAATAGTTCTAACAGGGTGTGATATGTGGAAGTCTTATGAAAATTCTTCAAGAGGTATGGTTTAAATTTTGTCCGAGAAGGACGTTTAATGCTTTGCTGGTTTTTTTTCAGATACTGGTTCAAAAAGTAACAATGCTTGCGTTTTCATTACATGATGGTAAGGTGAAAAAAAGTGAAGAGCTTAACGAAATACAAAAAAGAGAAGCTATCAAGTTAGTTATTACTTCGGAATTAACATTTTGCGGAATTAGCCCAATATTTTAAATTTCATTATACTTGTCGATTTTATTGTTGTAAGATTTGATATATGTAAGTTGAATTTAATTTCAAAAATTTCCTTCAAAATAGTTTTGCTCTAAGATTCTGTTATTTTTTGATTCTATAAGAAATTATTTACAGATCGGTACCTGATATATTGAGCTTTGTGAGTTATATGTTTCATTTTCAAGCTATATTAACTGGACCAGCTTGTTTTTACACTGATTATATGGCATGGATTGATGGAACAGCTGCTATTGGTAGGGATGGAAAGGTTAGAAATTTTTAAAGATCGGTACCTGATATATTGAATTAAAAAGAAACCAAAATATGATGTGGGACAGAATATTTTGTAAGGCGTATGGATTTAGATATTTAGATAAAATTCATACTAAATAGATTTTTCGTTTAGAAGTAACAATTATTGATTTAGTTCGAATAAAAAGGGTTTGAGTACAATAATATTCTTGCTACCAATTTAGAGAATAGAGAAATGTCGTGACTTTGATTTGCAATTGAATAAATTGTGTGTCCTAGGGGTATTGCTGTACACTAGAAATATGATAAGATATGATGCCGAATACAATCAGTGAAACTCGAGAAATGTTTTTTGAATTCGACGTTCAAATCTTTTAATTAATTTGCAGATCGTGAAGCAATGGGTTGCAGTAATAACGAAATTGTCTCAAACAGCAGCGTTTATGTTATTATATGTTTTTGTTGGTGAATATTCTCCTAATATTATAATCGAGAAGGAATATATGAGGTTAAATTGGATTCAATGGCTCTTTATGTTATATATTGTAATGGTATTGCAACGTGTACCATACTACATTGCATGGACTTTGGGTAAAATTTCTTATTTAAAGTTATATATAAGTTTTCACACTTCTTTTTTCCTGAATTTCTTGGTGGTGATTTTTATTCAGTTTTTTTTCTTGTCGAAAGATAATCACACAGCATAGGTTCTTCAATTAGTAAGTAGGAATATACTATTAAATTTTGCTTGGGAAATTATGTAAAAATTAATTTCTTTACTTAACTAAGAGGAACCATGAAAATTTTCAGCCGATGCGATATATAATATGAGTGGATTCGGATTTAATGGTTATGATTCGGACGGAAAACCTCAGTGGGATTTAGTTTCCAATGTTAAGCCCTGGAAAGTTGAGGTATTACTTTGTTGATTCTTGGTTTCGAGCGAAATTTCTAAATTATAGTCAACTTCATCTGTATTGAAAGCTGAGCTGTAGAAAATTTTCAGACTGGATTAAACTTCAAAGAGACGTTAGAAGGATGGAATTGTTGTACAATGTATTGGCTGCGTCGTGTTGCATACGATCGTGCTCCAAAAGGGTATGCTTCTTGCATCTTTAAGACGACCTTTTGCTTCATTGCATATTCAATTTATTTCATCATTATGCAGTTTGTTTAAAATTTTCAGATATCGAACTTTGTTCACTTATTTATTGTCAGCAATTTGGCATGGTTTCTTTTTGGGATACTATGTCACTTTCTTGACTGGTGCTTTATTCACCATTTCTGCAAGAACGGTATTATATTTCAATTCATTACACAGTATGAATATTTTCCACACAAAGTAGGTAATAGCATATGAAAGCTGCCGCGTTATTGTACTACGTTACTAATAGTGACATGAAGCAGTAAGAATGAAACTTTACCTGATAAAGATAATTGCATGGGAAAAGGGAGATAGCTATTGTTGAATGTGAATGACAGTATTCACGTTTACGATTTTTTTTTTTTCAACTTCAGACTCGTCGTTGCTTACGTTGGCGCTTCCAAGGTAGTGAATTTCTGCAACGTTTCTATGATGTGTTGACATTGGTTGTAACAAAAATTGTTCTATCTTATACAACGCTTCCTTTTGTTATGATGCACCTTGGTCCTGGTTTATTCTTTTACAGGTATTTGAGATTTTCAGAAATTCGAATTTGAAAGTTTTTCAAAATTGGTATTATTTCCCTTTTCATTTTTACCTCCATTACTTTCTTTTCTTTTTGGACAGTTGCATTGATTATTCTTTCTCCTTGTACATTGAAAATGCCGTCAGCAAATTTTTAATTTGATTAAAAAGCGCATTTCGAAATAATCGTAAGAGATAGAAAATGATATTTTCGAATTATTCGCCGATTACTAAATTTGGAGTTTTTAGCTTCTTGCAAACTTCCATTGATAATTCTCTTTCCACGAATTTGCAACTAATGAAGCGAAGTATTGTTGCATTTCACAGTCATTTTTTGTTCGGATTCAGCTGATTTTTTTCCAGGCAAATGTATTTTTCCTTACATATCTTTGCACTTTTTGCCATATTTCTTTTGCCTCAAATATTGCCACCAAAACGAAAGGTTATCGAATCTGAAAACATCGATGAAATGAAGAAATCGTCATGATCTGATCGCTCAGACATGCAGTATTAAGTATTTTTTTCACATGTCATGGAAATATATGGTAAGTATTGTTTCGGTTAACAGTATTAAATGTAACTTTCTTCTTTATACTAATCTTGTTTTACATTTACGTCTGTGTTGTATTGGACCACCTATTGCGATAGTTTATTTCACTCATAATTTTTTTTTGTCCTTCACATTTATACTTTTTCAAAAATTACTTAGCTTCCCTTTTTCTGTAATTCCAATCATCATTGATCAGTGGATTTTTTGTTTTGAAAATTGCTATGATCAATTTGTTTTTTTTTTTTTTGTCTTTTTTGTTTCACTTTAATTTTGAAAATTTAATTATGTGAAGCATAGTTTACTGGTTGAAAAAAAAAAAAAACTAAGATTTCAACAGCAAATTTATAAGCAAAAAATTAATAAGTTAGGCGAATTAAATTTAGTTCCAATTTAAATTTAATAAGGCGAAATGCAGATGAATAGCATCTTAACTGTGAAGTATTATTATATTTGGAATTTGTTTTTAATTCATGTTCAATGTTAATTTATGAGTAAAGAACTTATTGTCCTACTGAATATATTTGATGTTAAAAATAATTTAAACTTATAGTTTCAAAAAAATTCAAGGTATTGAAATTCTAATTTAAATTAACAATTATAGATTGAAAGAAATACTAAAAAATTATGAAGGATAGGTTGGACAGATTATTTTTGTGGAGATCGATTGGTTGGATCAAATACTGACTGATCTGTTAAGATTGGTAGGTTGGATGTAATATTGATCCGCTGTTAAGATCTAATGGTTGGGTATGAGAATGTAGCGATGGGGAATGTACAATAACCTTATTCTTTCAAATGCATGTAATTTATAGATAATTTATTTCTATGTTTTTTTCATTGTATTTCATGAATTTATAAAGTTTATGCTAATTGATACATGTACGTGTATGGTAAAGCAAAAAAAAAGAAGCTTAGATTCAAAAAGAATACCGATGAAATTCAACAAATGGGAATGAATTTCCGATTGTATTTCCTTAAAATATCGTTTTTTCCATGCGTTTAAACTAATTAATTTCTGCAAATAAATTAATGAAAAATTTTTGAAAAAAATTACAATTTTTATAATGGAATACATCGAATTGTTAAAATGTTTTAAAAATAATGGAAAAAATTAGTTAAACGGGGGAAAAAAAGGTTAGACATTGGAAGATGATCGTGATTCAGATGATCACCAAGGTGACGGTAGATGGCCATAGATAACCATAATTCAGATGTTGACCAGAGGTGACCATAGTTCCGGTGATAACCGTAGATGACCACAATTCAGATGATGACCAGAAGTGACCGTAGTTTAGACGATTACCATAATTCAGATGATGATTACAGATGACCATAGGTCCGGTTTGAACCATATATGACCATATTTGATGACCACAGATGACCATAGTTCAGATTATGACCAGAGGTGACCATAATTCGGTTAATGACCAAAGGTGACACGAAATTCGGATGATTACATGGCCACAATTTGGGTGTTGAATGAGATTATACATGATTCGTTTCAGATAAAATTTCTATTTTTTCAAAATTTTATAATTTTCGTTTTTTTTTTTTGAATTCAATATTTCTCATTTTCATCAATTTCATTTCTCGTTTATCAAATTTTTATTGGTGAATTAATTAATCAACTGATTAGTTATCATAAATGTTAAATATGAAAATTTTTCGAATGAAAATTAAATAATGAACAAAAAAAAAACAAACAAACATTGATTAATTAATTAATTGAATAACTGATGAATTATGCGATATGAAAGTGAAATAATCATTAATGATTGCTCAATTTTTCATTTCAAAAAAAAAATTGACACTGAAATTGAAAATTTTTTTTGTTCCTTTTCTAACTCTTTGTTTCAAATTTTTATAAAAAAAATTTCGTTTTTTTTTTTGTTTTGCTCTAATTGTAATTTAATAAAATTTTTGCAGCAACAAAGCAATCGTTTAAAATTTACGATAATTTTATTGTTACTTTTTAAAAGCAAGTAAGTGAGTAAGCAAGTATGGAAGGAAGTAAGCAAGGGAGGAAGATTTATGGAAGGAAGTAAGTAAGGGAGGAAGTAAGTAAGGGAGGAAGTAAGTAAGGGAGGAAGTAAGTAAGGGAATAATTAAGTAAGGGAGGAAGTAAGTAAGTAATGAAGTAAGTAAGTAAGGGAGGAAGAATGTATGGAAATAAATACTCGTTTACCACTTGTTGGTTTGGTACAGCAATAATGGTATGATTAAAAATTTTAACTTTAAATTATTTTTAAAATAAATGGTAGAGAATTAGAGGAATGAAATTGTTGAAATTGTACCTTTTTTTTTAATTAAATAAATTAAATTTTAAAAATGAACTTTTGAAAGTTAATTAAAAATATTTAAAAATGGAAAAACTTTGTAAAAAAAGTGTTTTTTTTCTTTTTCTTTTAGATTTTCGAATAAATCAAATTATAATATTTTGTCGAATTTTTCTGAATTTAATTAATTAATTTTTCCTTTTTTTTTTTAGATTAATTAATTAATTTGCAATGCAATGAAGATCAGAATTAATACTTGTTGGTTTCATTTGCAACAATTTATTTGATTATTTCATAATATTTAATTTTTAGGACAAAAAATAATAATAAATTTACGAATTTAATTTAAACAAAATTAATTATATCCATAAGATGAACAATTCATAAGATTTCACAATTGATCTTAATTCTTCCAATTCCATATAATTAATTAATTGGCTAATTAATTATATAGAATTAATGGTTGAGCATTGGAAATTGGCTTAGCGTCGAGTACCATCTTCGAAGAAGACACCACCATCGATTGCGCAATATTTCGGGCAAACACCCCTTTCACCAGTTGTACCAGGTGGCCCAGGTTGTCCTGGTGGTCCAGGTTGGCCATCAGGGCCAGACTTTCCTGTTAATCCTGGCAATCCTTTCGGTCCCGGTGATCCGCGTGGTCCATCAGCGCCTGGTTGTCCAGGTGGACCTGGTGGTCCCGGTGGTCCCATATCACCTAAAATATTTCAGGTAGAAGTTTCACATAATCTATTTCACATTTTTGATTCCTTTTATGAAATTAGCTAGTTTTCAAGCTGTAGAATTAATTACCTGGTGGGCCAGGTTCACCCGGAGTAAAACCTCCATCTGGGGCATTCTCTCCTGGCTGTCCGGGTGGTCCTTGTGGCCCAGGTTCTCCAGGTGGTCCTGGTTGTCCCTTCGGTCCTGGTGGGCCTGGCACTCCAACCGCACCCAGTTTACCTGGTGCACCATTTGGTCCTGCATCCCCAGGTGGTCCCGGTGGTCCGGGTGGTCCAGGTGGACCAGGTGGGCATGGAGGACATGGTGGTGGTGTAACAGGTTCACATGGTTGAGCTGGTGGTCTTCCTGGATTTCCGGGCATTCCCGGCATGCCTGGTCTATAACAAAATATTATTATTTCATGAATGGAGAATTAGCTTGCTTGCTAACAAACCAAATTCAATCATTTTTGAAAATGGAATTAAATTGAAAAAGTTCGCACAATTAATTACCTTCCAGGTTTTCCAGGTTTTCCTGGTGTTCCTTTTGGACCAGGTGGACCTGGTAGGCAGCAATTTTCACAACCGAATGCTCCTTGAACACCTGCCCTTTCATTGCCCTCTCCATCACCTATACTTGTTTCATATCCCGCTTGTCGAGCGGTACGATTTTTATTTGTTGGCATTTGCCTCAATTGACCTACTTCCATCAAAATATCTTCCGCTGATCCCTGTAATTAATTTAATTAATAATCGATAATTAATCCCCAAATAATAAATTTAACAAAAAATAATAATTTTTTTTTAATGAATTTCTTTGATAGCATTAATTTGTTTAAATATTTTGTCTTGACAATTTTATCCTGACATTTCCATACATTCTTTACAATAATCTCAACAAAGTAGCAAAATTTTTTAATTTGAAATTAAAAATATAAAATCCAAAATTTTAATTGTAAAATTTGGATTTTATAATTAAATTAAATAAATGATTAATTTTGAGTACTAAATTTTATCAAAATATCATTTCAAAAATTCAATAAATAATTTTGATTACTACTTTGCATGAATGAATTGAATTTACTGAAAAAAAAACAAATAAATAAATAAATTAATTAATTAATTAGTTAAAAATAGAATTGAATTTATTCAAATTGCAACAATTAATCTACAAATTAATTAGTTAAAAATAGAATTGAATTTATTCA
>JABVXS010001207.1:0-17184 GCA_013365335.1 Madathamugadia hiepei | reverse complement strand
TTGGCTTAGCCTCATTACTTATCATTGAACCAAGTAATTTGTAGTGCTTTACCAATTCAAAATCTTTATTGGTCGATTTAATCTCTAGATGTGACAGTAATGCAAAGTTTTCTTCAGCTTTTATCACCTCATTTGCTTCACGTTTACTTTTTTACGGACTGGATGATATTTGCTTTTTTTAACATTCATTACTTGACTTTTAAAGGTCTGAATTTTCCGGAGCTCCTGATTGACTGCAGTAGTTGCCGACTACTCTCTGATGTCTGTTTAGATCTGTATTTGTGCTTCATTCCTATCTGACTTTTTGAAAATACACACCACTTCTTAACCTTTGAACCTAATATTATCTTTGTATTCTGTCAAGTGATAAGCTATCATCGTAAATAAAGTTTGGCTACGTTGTTTAAAATACACTTCTGTTCATGAGAATTGCCTGTCTAATCGTCCATATATCATTTTCATTATTCCCTGAAATTAATTTTTCCCTTTCAGTTTTTCTTTAAACAATCGTTTTTGATTGAATAGTTTGCAAACTTCAATGCTTTTCTTCACTTTTGAAAACTTTGCCCTTACTTATCAGTAATGATTTTCCCGGTTCATTTAGCACAATGAATAAATTCATTGGAGCATCATGGCTGATCAGATGAGAATTGCTGGATGCATTGATGTAGTGCTGTCTGCTTCAGGAAAGGAAGTGAGTGAGTCACTGTCAAGAGTAGGATTGGAATACGTAAACATATTAATTTTTGTTTGAAACCGGCTATCTCGTACAAAGGACCCGTCGTCACCTGTCAGCACCATCTCCATTCTTGTAATGGATCACTCACCGAACCGGTTTCATCCTCTCACTTTTCCATACTCTCTGGTCCTATCCTCACCATTTCTTTCTTCCACTGCACTTGGCGCAATTAAATCAGTTTGATAATTAAAAACTGGGATGGAATTGTGGTGAGGGAAGGTAAGAAGGATAGCATATTTGCGACGTTCTCTACAACACTGGTAAATAGTGATGCCATGAAAGCAGTGTAGTAGGAAGTGCGGTACAGTGAGTGCACTGCAAACATAACTGAATTTCGATGATTTTCCTCTTCCTCTTAGCATTGCTTTTTTTTTTTATATATTGCTGTTACCATCAGGGAATAGAGAAAAAGAGCATAGCGTACGATTGCGATACTTTGGTAAAGAACACCTGATGATGATGAGGTACAGGTTTTCAGGTTTGGATGTACAGTTCTGTAGCTTACTAATTTCCCGAACATTTTAATATAGCGCGCGGACATTTGAATCTCCACACTATTCATAGCTGTTTCTCTTTCTCCAGTTATCATTTTCCCACCTTTTTAAAAAAGCTGTTGGAATCGAAGCAGTCCACTGCATTCTACAAGTACCGCTAGACCAATGATGAGATTATACGTTGTGATTATTCTTTATCAGTATGTATCTTATTATGCTGAAGTCAGCATTTCCCGCTATTTTTTGTTTTACCTGTTTTATCAGGTTCAAAGCATACATGCAAATGACTAAAATCAGGATTTCTGCTTTGATAATATTTTGTACGTATGCTTTCTGGAGAACTTTTTCAATTTCATTTCAGTGGTGTTTTTTGTTCGGTAATGGGTGATCTCTACTAACACTGGTGCAATTTTGCTGGGTATACTTGACAGAAATTATGTCCGGTGAGTATTATTGTGAGTTTTACTGTACTTTCTTGTATATGTGCAAATTGGCTTCAAAATTTTATGTGGAGCTTCTGTCAAAGAAGGAAAAAGAAAGGAACTAGAATTCGATTGTATGACAAATCAAATTTTAAACTACTGTTAAATTTATTGAAGAAATTTAAGTTTGTAATTATCCAGAATTGGCAATTTTCGAACATAATACTGGTAAATACTAGAAATAATTGAGAATAACGTACATTTCAGTGTGTGAATACACTATGCTTAATTGATCCACGTAATTAAATATTTCCCACAAGTACTAACGTAATTAAATATTTCCCACAAGTTTTTTTTTGTTTTGTTGTATCATTTTCTTGCTGGGATTCAGTTTACGACTAAAAGTCTGCTGCACTTAATTTTTTTTTTTAAAGTACATTGCTGCGAATGCAAAAAAATTAGCGGAATCACATTTAATCCGACAAATAAAAAGCAAACAAAATGTTGTTGGCAATTCCACTGCTGTTGCGAATGCCATTGAACTTCTTTATTCCTAGCAAAATGTTTGAAAATAAAAGTATACATAATCGAAATCGTCGAAAAAGTTGTTTGGGAAGTGGCAAATAATCGAAGAAGTTTCAGAAGCTTTAGCAAAGCTAAAATATTCGAAATTCCGTCACGTGTATTCCAAAAGTGTACGGCGCAGTGAATGGTACGATACAGGCCCAGGGCACGGGCTAGCGGTAGCAGCGAATCCGAAAATGGTTGCACTTGCTATTGATGTTCCTGCTGGTGGCATTGTCCAAATTGCCAAAATTTGTCGTATGGGTCGAGGGCGGATGGAACTGGGCAAAGTTAAGGATCATGAAGTATGTTTTTATTTTTGTTTTCATTACCTGAAGTGCTGCATTAGTTTATCACTGAGTTCTTTTAATCTGCTTAATAGTTTAATTTGAAAAAAAAATTGTTCAGCACTCCAAGATTATTTCTAAAATAGGAAGGAGTTGAAGGAAAGAGAAAAGAATCTTTTAAAAAATTAAAATAAGCGAGTTATGTCCACCCGTATCTGTCTGCTATTCTAAAATTTAAACTTATTCTTTATTTCAGGGTGTCGTATGCGACTTAAAATGGAACCCATTTAATGATAACGTTTTAGCTACCGGGTCACATGATGCCACAGTTCGAATTTGGCATATTGACGATATGCTTAGAACTCGGTTAAAATTTTTCCATTCTCAAATTTTTGAATTAGCGTCAAATTTACATGAATCATTTACCTCGTAATACAAAGTTTTGAAAGGGAAGCTTTTGCAAAATGCATTCAGGTTTCTATTTACGCTATTATTATTGCTGCACTATTAGTCATTCAAGTTTTAAGTATTTGATGCCACTGTACTCAACAAACTGAATGCAAGATTTCACAAAGTTATGAATTGAACCTAGAAAGATGTTGACCCTAAAAATTTATGCTTCGAATTTTATTAAAAATTTTGGATTTATTGTACAAAAATCTTGAGTCGAAAAAGAGAGACAAACATGAAGTTAACAACTGAAACTATTTAACAAGGATAAAGTTTGATTTTGTAGCTACGGAAAAATGCTCATTAGCATCTTTAAATTTATGAAATTATAGTTGTCTCCGGATATCCCGAGCACATTCTCGGCGTGTTCATACAGTGGAATGGCACATGACGGTTGATAATGCTGTTTTTTCGGCTTCGTTGGATGGTCGAATAGTGTTGTGGAATATTGAAACAGATAGAATTGTATATAAAATTGAAGATTGCAATGCCGTTTCATTGAGCTTGAGGTTATTTTTCTAACGTCTAGACCAATGGGTTACGTACGATTATTCCAAGTTTCTCAAGATAATGATGAATCTATTGTTTAACTTAAGTCTGGAGTAGGATATGAGGGTGTGCCATGCGTTTCAAAGTTTTTTGGAAATTATTTTAGTACTCAAATGATGGCGATAAATCCAGGAGTGTACTTTCAGTTACCACTGTTCCGAATTTGTGATGGCTAGTAAATCGCGTGAATTATCAATTTATGATGCACGTACGGGTGAAAAAAGGTGCAGCACACAACTTATTCATGACGGGGCTATGCCTGCGCGAGTTTTATTCTACGGAATACCGGAGGCAAACGGGAATGAACGCCTTATAACGACCGGTAGTTCACGCAGCACTCGCCGACAAATAGCTATTTACAATTCGATGACTTTGGATGCACCATTAACTGTTGTGGATATCGATGGTGGATCCGGTTTTTTGATGCCTATGATTGATAATGATCTCAATTTGTTGTACATTACTGGAAAGGTAGAATTAAATTTTGATCTGGATAGAGTTCGCTTTGTTTTGTGGCGTTCTATTGAATTTTCTGATTTGAAGGCATGAAGTTTGAATTTTACTATTGTCTTGATAATTTTTTCAGGGTGATGCCAATATTCGGTTTTATGAATTTTTAAAAGAGGCACCTTTCATTTCTTATCTGAATGAATCTTCTGGCTCCAAAGCACATACAGCGGTATCTGTACTTCCCAAACGGGGCCTCAATGTAATGCAATGCGAAATAATGAGGATATTTCGGGTAGATGCTGAACAATTAGTGGTTGAACCATTGTCATTCTTTGTACCGAGAAGAGTAAGTTCTAAATTATAAAGTGATTGTTTTTTAATCTTTTATAGACATTGATAATGGCTGCAGAGTTTTTGAAATTGGTAATTTTCTAATTTTCCATTTAACTTCATTCCTTTATTTAATTTTTGCTTTGCCAACAACTTTTTTATACGCAGAAAGATTCTGAAGTTTATAAAAAGTATATAAGGAGAAATTTAGAAGAGGTATTTATGGTCATATATCAATAAATTGTCTGCATTTCATTTGTTACTGCTTCTTTTGTGGTGACTTGATCTTCTTTATTTACCTGTTTTTTTACCCATTGATGAGGATTTTAGAAAGATTTCACTTCTCACAGTCAAAATAGTTTTTTTGCAGGCTAACGGATTTCAAGCTGACTTGTATCCAGCAACTCGGTCACCAACGCCGTCATTATCGTTTCGTGAATGGTTTGCCGGTTTAAATCGTGAGCCCATCATGCTGGAGTTAAAGGATTGCCTGTTGAACTGTACGAACAAGCCAGTAACCTTTTCTAAGGAAAGTAATCGAACCAAACTAATAATTGCCGATGTTAACAATGACCGTAAATTTCGGTTTTTATCACAGGTACTACGAGAATTTCTATGTTACTGTTAGAAACCATAGTTAACTAACTCCTACAAGTTTTCTTCTGCAGAAATCTTAGAAAAATCCTTTCTTCAATTTCACTGGCTTAAGCTGCTGGTGAAATTTTTTATTTCATCGACTCCATTTTGTTGGAAAGTGGAAAAGGTGATAGATTCTCTTGTTCTAATCGTCGATGATCAGCGTCTTTATTCAGTTCAGTCCTCACCCATGCGGATTGCTAAACATTCAGAATTTCCAAGATATCTGAAATATAATTACTGGTAGACATGTATAAATATTTATTATTGCATAAGTGAATTGCCCAATGGCCGCCACAGTTTCTAGAATAAGTAAATCTTTACCTATGGTGCCACAGCGAGCATTTAGACATTTCCATTATTAAAAAATTCAAGTTTTTGTATTAAAATTCTCCCGTTCAAGTATGCGGTCCAGGGATTTTTACAGTTTATTTTTCTAAAATCTTGAAGTATGATTTTTATTCTGTCACCTAATTTGTCTTGTCATTAGGTGACAAAACCTGATTATCGCGAAATAACGGATCGTGAAGATCGTGAAGACCTGTTGAAAATCAAAAGGATTAAAGCAAAACTGGCTGCCGAATCTGCAGATGATATGGAGGAAGAACAGCACATGAATAAGTATTTTTTTATTTAAATTACATAATTAATTTTTTTCAAAACTTTATTATTACTATTTTACATGAGATTCCTGTGAAGTTTGTTGATTTTTTTGGATGTATTTGGCCTATATTCTGTGGAAAGGATTAAAATAAAATCTTCCAAAAATACTTTAACGAATTTAGTTTTGGTCCAATTTACCACATGTGACTGGAATTTATTGAAAAGAGATAAATTTTTATTCTTCTACAACATTTTTCCTTTTTTTTTTTTGAAGAAAAATTGTTGAAACAAATGATATACTTGATGAAAAGGAAAATAGCAGACATGAAAATACGCCTGTATCTCTTCCATCTGTAAGCATCGAGAATAACGCTCCAACTGCTGCAGCTACAGATGTCACTGCACTAAATGGTAAAAATTTGTCATCTAATCCATGAATCGCCAGCAGTATTGACCGAAGCACTTTACTTTTTTCAATCAGTTAGTCTTTTGTAGCTTCAGCCGTACTATACACTGGCTCAGGCACTTGTCATTTGCTACCCAGGTTTTAGCATTCAAACTCAAGCCCTACAAATGTCTCACTTGTATGGGTTTCCGATCTTTAAACCTCTGTGTTAAATGCAGCATCTGCTGGAGTTGGAGGGTTATTATTTTTTGATATTGTTTGCACATCTCATTTGGTGTATGGATCGAAAACATGAGAAATTCATTTTTTTTAGAATCAGACAATACAATTGCATCGAAGATCGGTTCAGCACCTAGTGTTTCTCTGGAAAGCCAGTCCACTAATCCGTGTGATGGATTAAAAATGAAACGAACAGAGCACCAGCAATTTCTGATGGTGAAAAAATTGAGTAATGGTAATGGGAAACTGGAGGAAAGGGGAGATAATAATGGCAGGTAAGAGCTTGAAAAATTTTCGGATTCTTTTATTTCTATTTTACAAAGTTATAGCCAAATGATTTTGCAAAATCGGCGTTAGTTATCATTATCTTACTATGTTTGCAAATTAGCCCATCATATCTGTGTAAGGATTAATAAAAGTGCTACAATTAGCAGATAAATCAGTAAACTTAACTTACTAGTCATTCCAGCAGTCGTAGCGGTTTTTCGGAAGAAGCAATGGTGAACGTTTTGAGGGAGATGGAAAGTGACTTATCGAAATGTCGAAGCAGATGTGAACAATTGGAAAAAATCGTTCAGTTGCAACAGGTTGGAAAGTGTGCAAGTCCATACATTGATTTTGAACGTATTTTTTGAACTTTGTGATAGTCATGTACTTGATAAAATGAAGCCATTGTATGACACGGCACCTTTTCATTCTTTCCTTCTTATTTGTATCATTTTAATTGATTTGCTTACACATCTCGATTAAATTTCAATTACATTGCATCACTGAATCCCTATTGAATCCATAATCTTTCACTGCGTGGATCCTATGATACCGGTAATGCTCACATAATTCGGCAAATGGAACACAACAACTTGCATCTATGGAGCCGGACGTATGAAGACAATGCTCCACAGAAGCGGAGCCTGTAACCAAGCTGGACAAACGCTAAGAAAAAAAAAATTCGGCAGCCATTGGTTTTTAGATTTTTGTTCATGATAATGGCATTAACAAAGCTGGAAACAGGTAAAAAGTAAAGGAGAGAAACAGTGCGTTGTTTTTGACTTCGGTGCTGTTTCCTTTTTATTTCCAGCTAAAGTAACCTTCAAGAGTTTTATCAATCCTGCTTTAATTTTGAAGACGAATCTATTTCAAATCTTTTTGAGAAATTCAGCTGTGCCAGTGTTTGTCTCAAGAGGGCACTGCGATATCCTTTGGTTTTATTGGTTTTTTGATTTCGTAAATCTTGTTTCTACAGTTTAATAATGTATGATTTTTCTTTATCGTCATTCTTCTTTACTTTGAAGAACTCAATTAAAATCGGTTTGGTATTTTTCATGCCAAATAAATTGCAGAAGGAGTTTGCCGAAATCTGAATGTGCTTCGCTGAACCACTATTTTTAGTTAGGATGTTATAGTTATGGAAATATTTTTGTCTTAAGGATAAAAGATAGTGCAGAATGAAGCCTTTCCTGGTACTCTTTAATTTTTTTGTTCCATTTGCTGTTTATTAGTTTTTATTCATGTTCCACTTTACTCTTTTTTCTAACATAGTCTCCTTAATTATTCTTACTGGAGTATATATTCCTTTTTGTTTGTTTTTTTTTGTCTTTCTTCCGTTCTCTATTTAAACCTAGAAGTTTTAAATATAATTATAGCTAAAATGCTGTGGTTTTATAAGGAAATCGAACTATATAATTATAGCTAAAATGCTGTGGTTTTATAAGGAAATCGAACTATCTTATTACGATTCTGGCACTTATTGCTTGATGTTTGACCAATACCATGACTGCAATTTTTTTCAGCAAGATATAGAGAGTTTGCGTTACGAAATCCGGTGGAAGGATAGTCGGATCGATTTCTTGCAGACTCAATTACAGCAGCTAGATGTAACTCGCAACATTTCTCGGTCTTCCTGACAAGTATATGCAAAGGCGCTTTGTCGCACGTGAGTTTGAAATTTACACTCTAGTGTTTCAAAGAGAACTATTCTTATTTTAACTCTGCGAAATTCGGACTCAATTGTTCTACTGTAGTGTCATGGTTCAATAACTGACACTGATCTAAATTCTACATGGTAACGTGGACTCGCTAGAACAGAAGCTCGGGCAGATACGCAAAACAAAGGTAATTAATCTGGTCGCGGAAAGAAAAACGGAAGTCTTCATCTGAAGACAGAATGTCATTAACTCGCCTCTTCCTTGAAATCTAGGAAATTTATGCTGGTCTACCGAGTCTAATCTTCGGAACTAATTTTTTTCCAGTCATTTTTAAATCGAAAGTGTTCACAGATGTTTTCTTGTATGTTATATTGTTCCTCCGAGGATGTTCATGTACATTTTTGCTTCATAAGACATATATTTTTTAAATGCTGGTTTCTAGTAGTGCTAATGCTGTTGGCGTGTTTCGTTGCACTTTCCTTCAGTTGAGTTGGAAGTGCTAGAAAAGATGTAGTGCTTTTCAGAGATTTATCCTACAGAGCTCTGTCTATTTCATGCTCTTATTTGCGGGTACCTCCTTTGTATTCTATCACTAGCTTTT
Organism: Madathamugadia hiepei; assembly: GCA_013365335.1. NCBI lineage: Eukaryota > Metazoa > Nematoda > Chromadorea > Rhabditida > Onchocercidae > Madathamugadia > Madathamugadia hiepei. The sequence goes on along the minus strand of JABVXS010001207.1, from coordinate 8,509 downwards.
TTTTACATTTCTCATTTTTTCATCTTAAAGTTAAAATTTTTTTTCTGCTTGTTGAATTAAAGTGACTAATGGGAGAAGAAATGATTTTTTCAAGGTTTTTCAAGTGAAGAAGGATGGATTTTTTTTGCGTACAGAGAAATGAACGGCAACTTAAAAGTCCAATATAATTTTTCCGTTTTGAGGTGGCAGTGAAGTTCGAAGTTATTTGGATCAAATATTTTGCAGTTTATCTTCTAAGCTTCCTAAGCAATCGTTGAATGAATTAGTTTTTTTTTTTTGATTAGTCTTTTTTTTCTGTTCAGCTTGTTTCAAAAACGTTATTTTACTATTTTCTTTTTGAAAAAACCATTTGGATATGTTCTTTTGTGTTTCTGCAAAAGTGATGTGCTTTCTTTTCTTATTTACGCTGCACTTTCAGGCAATAGGTAAATAATGTGGTGAAAGGAATAATTTATAAGCAACAGGGAATTATGGTAGTTTTGAGTTGTTAGATAGGCTAGGGCAGCGGTCCCAACCCTCAGGCCGTGGACCGGTACCAGGCTGCAGCTCCTCCTCGTCCTCCCCGGCTGCTTCCTCGGAGAATAAAATGTTCTTTATATTCGTTTTTGTGGCGTATCTGTATTTTATTTTGAAGGAATTTTTAAACGTTACCATACCGACCAGAGTCCGAGAGCGTTAGGACAGTGGTTGAGAGGCAAGGAGCAGACTACCCCTCCTCCCGCCTACGGGTCTCAGTAAACTTGTCAAACGTTGACCGGTTCCCGGTAATAAAAACGTTGGGACCACTGTGCTAAGGGTTACAGATGTCACAGTAAGGTTTTGAATTTCAAGCTTAGGATTTGATTTGCTCATTTCAAGAACTGTTGATGAACCTCTGGAAACTGCATATGGAATGAAGTGAATCTAAGGTTTTGGAGTGCATGCAAATATGTTATTTACGATTATCTTTTAGAAAGATTTCCATATAAAATGCTTACGAACAATCTAATTTGTCGCTATAATATGGATGATGTAAAATGAAATTGTTTGCAACAGAATGCTGAATGTTAGCAACAAATGTTGGAAAGAACTAAACTGTGTGCAACGCTTAAGTGATCTGAAAATCCTGCTTTCGTGTAACGAAGGCCTCTGGACTGAATCATTAAATCGGATAATTTGAACTATATGGACAGTATAGATTTCAAAAGGACTGCTGAGGCACTGGAAAGGAGTATAATATGAACAGATGTGTAACAGGTAATTTGATCTTTGAAGATGTACTTGAAATGACTACCTGTTTACTTTGCAACATGTTGTTAGCCAAGAGGAGATGCTTACGAGGTATACATACACTTTCACTTGCTTACTTTCTGTTCCTTCCCAAATTACACCCATTTTCAATAGGTCGGATTTATCGACATTTTTCAAAATGTCAACTTCAAGTGGATCTGAAGATTGAAGAGTAACAATGAAAAAAAAAAGTGATATGAAGTGAGCTTTGATGAAAATTGACCAACCTATAGTCCATATCACTGTCAACAAAGACATACTTCTATTCTTATATCCAGGAAAGATTTAAATTGAAGGCCTTACAGCGTTTTAAAATATCTTCAAAGGTATCAACGGGACAATAAAGAAAGTTCCATTCATGCTTTGTGATTGTTCATTTTTAATTGACCTTGACAATCGTTAGCATTTCCCCACTCTTTGCATATACACTGAATTAAAATGAATAGTAAGCATTGTACAGAAAATATTTTGCTGACGAAATTTATGAAGGCAAAAGTGGGAAAAGTTATTGATAGTGTTGACAGATCGAAGTTTCATCAGGTGTCATATGAATCGTCGAGATGGATCGCGATCTTTACGGACAATTATAGTTGGTCTTTCCAATCCAGAAGAAATTAATATTCTGTTAGTGCCGGATATTAAAAGTTACGTTACATTAAACCGAGACGTATGGAAACAACGTTCCAAAGTAGCGGACCCTGCATACCAGTGGGACAAAGGAAAAAAAATTTTCAAGTTACATCACATTGAAATTCAAAACTATTAAAACTACTTCAACTCTAAATTTCCAATTCCTTTATTGAGATGAAATTTCCTTTCAAGTACCTACCACACATCCTTTACATTTCCCCTCCGAATATTATTAGTCTGATCCTAATTTTGAAGAAATCTTAAGCTTCGCACATGCCGCAAATAAAGAATTCAAAAAAATGGTGGTTCCCCGCAATTATAAGTGGAAAGGTCAAGTAAACTGTCGATCCTTTACAGTCATAAATCTAACCAAAAGTCACTCCTTATATCTTAAGATAGCCTCGTATTAAGCATGTCACAGTTAAACGAAGTGACCCGTGAACATGATTGACCTCAAAATGACCATGCTTTGCGCATTTAGCGCATTCAGGAGGCTAGAGATGTCTAGACAACTGTCCTGTACTACCTCAGCTAACCCTTGCAAGCCTTGTCGTCCATATGACATCCTCCTGTCACACAACCCATATTGTTTAGTGTACGTGGTACTCTGTGTCTCTGTTTCTCTGTATGTGTCGCCGTATTGATGTCCGACCAAGAATCATTAATTTATGTTCGATCTCTCCGGTCCGTTGTCCACAATCTTTCTCTTTTTCTTTTTCCCCATTTTGTGATATTTTGAATGTGTGTTCTTTACATTGTCTTCTGCACCGACTTTGAGTTAAAGTTGCCAGAACAATTTTGGTTCCTAATATTCCCAAAATAATTCAAACCTTTTCCCTCCTTCGAGCTGGAGAGGGCTAATCTTTCCATACAAATGTCGAGTACCATTGGATCTGTACCGCGAGATTATTGAGTGCTGTGGATCATTTCCCAATCAGGTGTGTGTTAAATCTCGACGAAATGGTACCTCTCGACCTGAAAATAGCAGCAGTAGTGCTGTTGGAGGTTAGAAGATCAAGGTGGAGTGATGCACCTGGCCCATTGCAAAAAAAAACTGAAAAGCATTCTGTTTCTGATTTGCATGCCACACGATCTCCTGACCATTTAGATTGCATTGTTCAGTCATACCGCGGTCCTTATCATCCAAAAAATACCACCTGTTATCCTTCAAAAATGATTTTTAGCATCGCTAATTTACCTTTTCCAATTTATGGCACTATCGGTAATCGTTGACTAAATTCCTCTCATTATTTCTCACTGATCTCTGGATTTCTTTCAAATTTGTATATTTTATCGCTCTAACGACCGTTTCAGTAACATATTCTTTGCCATCGTGATATTTAGCTCTGGAAAGTGCTCTTTTATCCTTCCTGCTCCATGTCTCTCCCTCTCTCTCTCTCTTTCTCTATCTCTGTTCAGCTCGTAAAGTTCGAATTTCGAGCTGGAATTTCAATTAGATTTCATCCTCTAAACCTTTTCCTGACCATAGGCCACTTGAGCCTTTCAATTTGCAGTAATGATTACGACATTCCAAAACAATGAATTTCATTAATTAAAAAAAAAAACTTCAACGAAATTTTTAATTTGTTAAACTTTTGCTTATTTATTAAATCTTTAACACATCCGTCATTTTTGTTCTCATCGAACTACTGTCCTCGTAGATCAATCATCTCGTGGTTCATAGACCATCGATTGGATTCACTGGACTCCATTTTCTAAAAGTTTGCAACGTTTTATATTGTGGTTAAAACTTGATTCTATGCTCACAAATGATTATATTGTGGTTAAAACTTGATTCTATGCTCACAAAAAATTAGATTGCCATACCAGATGACTTCAGAACCAAAGGGATACCATATTCATTGTATTTAAGTGGAATTCACGGCACTCTTTTACAATAATGTATTATAGCTCTGATGATATCATCAAATTAGGTAAGTAAGGTCAGGTGGAATATAAGGAAAAGATCACGTTTTACGTCTCCTTTCTTGTATATATTTCTAATTAAAAAAGCTGTCATGAAGGAAACAGTGAACGCATTCCGCGAAAACAATTTAGTGAAAATTCGTGAACAATTTACTTCGAAATAATAATGATGGCGATTGCACCGTTGACAAGTTCAGTACTGATGTTGCTGACAGGATGATGACAGTAATATAAGTACTGCAGCTGTAATTAAATCGTACTATGAATTACATTCCTGTAATTCATTTGGTGTCGCGCTGGTACTCATTAATGGGTTTCCACTACTAAGCCATTTGGTCAATAATTACGGCTTTACTGCATTCCATCATTTCACTTTTCATCAAAATTTTTGTAAACATTCAGTGCTTTGTTTTGGTTATTTCTGGGATGAGAAGAAGTTTTTCTCCGCACATTTCTTTAGTTAAATATCATACGTGGAATTTTGTACGAAAGTTAAATTACAAACTTTTCGGATAATCTATATAAGGGTTGTTAGTTCGTATAGGAGCAAAAAAATTTTCGATAGAACAAGAATAATTCATTCATGTTAGTTTATGTTGATACAGAAAATGCCTCAAATTTTAATTTTTATTTTTCAGGTTTCGAAGCATTCATTAATGTTCATTTCAACTTCAGAGTATGAAAGAAATTCTCGCTCGCACAATGTCTGTTTTTTCCTTGAACTAATACTTCAGCTGTGAGATAAATTGGAAAACCGATGTTGGTATTGAATATTAGGTTTCTGTAATGATATTGACAACGTTTCCTGAAAGTTAGGACAGTATATGCCAATTGTGAAGCAGCTATGACGTTATCTGATCGAGTTGGTTCATAAGGTCAACTTGAATTGGATACAAAACTGTGGAACATTGATTGTAAATACTAGTGGTCCAGCGACTTTGATTCCGTTTTAAGAAAAAGAAAAATGTGACGTATGAAATTTTAAAAAAATCCGATTCACTTGGAAGGAAGATTTGTATGTAAGATAATTAAGATAATCGAAGACCATCCAAGGGACAGCGACTTCTTCTTCTCCGATCATCGGTTGCCCTTTGCAATGTCACTTTGTTTTTCTCTTATTTGTACAATAGTTTTCCAGTGATTGAGGTAAAATTTCCGCATTTCTCAAGAATTTACAATTAATTTCGTTGTTTTCCTCGAAAAAAAGTTGAAGATTCTGTGTTAGTTTGTTAGAAATTTTCAACCAATCCAAACCCAGCTTGGCCACACAAAACTAAAAGTAACAAATTATCAATATCAATTAAATATAATTGTTAGATCTAACAGTTATAATTGTTTGTTGATGAGTAAATATCCAGACAAAGTCAGTCCTATAAATGCCATTCTAATTAATTTCTAGTTGAAAGATTTCCTAAAATTGGTTCCACAATGTTGTTTTAGATTCAATTTCTCAGATAATGCCGACATTTCAAACAAATTCAAACTCTCACTAATCTGTAATTATATCTAATGGCTAAACAATTGTTTTCAAGTTATCAATTCTCTGATAAGACTTGTACACTTCCTATTTCATATCTGAATACTTGGCTTTTTCAGTTCGCTTAAAACTTTAGGTTTTTTTATTAGTAATTTGTTTCTGTGAATTATTTCCAACTATTTTCAACAATTTAGATATGGAATATTTGGCATATAAACCCATTTGTGTGAAATGTAAATGTCGTTGTTAAGATAAGGATCAGATATGTACAGCGTGAATTTGAAATTGTTTCCAAGGCCTTTGCCGCCTGATGGTTACCGATTGCAGCACTTGTAATGACAATTACGGTCAATGGAATGAAAACGACAGGTAAGGACATTTCGGCAATACCGGACATTACTGAATGCTCGCACGGACCTTTAATTATTCAATAATCAATTCTTCAATTCATCCATCAATTAATTCAGTTTCTCTTGCCTTAATTTTTTTCAAATATCAAACTTTTAAAATTAAGTTTGTTTTTCGTTTTTACCAAATGAGAATATTCATTTCCAGTTATTTATTTTTTATCTCTAATTGTCTCTAATTGTTCGTGCAATCAATTTGTACCAATAGTGACGCTGATGAATGAATCTTTGAGAAAGGAATTTGAAAACTTTGAAAACTTTTCTTGTTTTGTTCCGAAGAACTTGTTGTTTGGAATGGTAGCAATATCCATCTTGCAAGGAAGCTGGTGAAATTTGTTTGTCCACTCTTTCCATGTGTTGTCACGAAACGATCCAAGGTCCGTCCATCTTCCCATCCGAAATTTCAATTCACTTATTTCCGGTTTTCCATTCATTCATTCTCCCACAAATATCTCCTTCCATTAATTATTAAATCATGTAAATTTAAATAAAAATGATGTGAAATTGATTTAAAACACTAAAGTTACTTGGAAGAGAAATTTTCATGTAATTTTTTCGCCTCAAAATGTTTGCATTTTAGATAAAAGTACAGAGTACCTTCTCTTAAAGATTTATTTTCTGTCACATACACATTGTCACAGGCACTCACATACCTGTTGCATCAGTGTATTTTATATGCTGCTTCGTTAGCTATGAGTCAATTGAAAATTTTTATTTCATTATGCAACTTCTGCTCTTATTGAAAATTGAATTTGTTAAGGGTCGAGATATCATACACCTGATAGGTAGGCCTTTCCTATCAGATCACTTATCGCATTGTCGTTGGACGATTTATGGTAAATAATTAATCCAAGATGACAAGCAGATCTTATCCTCCACTTCATCAAATTATAATGTATTTTGCTGGACTAATAGCTTCCTTACCCGAGGTTAAGGGAGGAATAGAGATAATTGAATTGCAATCTTTATCATTACCATCCATTCTCAGTTAACCTTTCAATTACTATATTTTTTTTTTCTGAAAATTAAACATTAATGGAATATATTTGCCAGTTAGAGGAAATGAGATAGAAATGGAAATGCGATGAATCACTGTCTTAATTAGCAAATAAAATCAATTTGAAATAATCGAATTTTAGCAGCTAAATTCATTTCTCGTCATTTGCATTTGTGTGATTCGAATGGAGATTTTCAATTATTTGAATGAATAATGTTTGGAAAGTTAACCACAATACTAGATGTTAGGAAGACGTGAAGAAAGACAAAAGCAAATTTCTATTCGTAAAACTTCTAAGGTTTTTGCACATTTTAGGGATCATTCGACATTATCAGCAGAAGTTGTAGCCATTGTTAAGTTGATTTATTAGTTAATTAACAATTGTTAAGTTAATAGTAACTGCACTTTTTTAACATTTGTGGCATACTTTTAAAGTGCTTGCAAGTTGCGAAGTTCAAATTCGCCAGCTATTTCTATTAAATTATTAATTGCATTTAAATTAACAAGTACATAGCAGTTTGACTTCATCCATCTTGTCGTGCTGCGATTCTTGTCAAATTTCCTTATGATAGTTGATTATTGGAATTAATCGATATCATTGTTGATAATTGTCATCAGAGGATGACAAGTGTCATTTAGAAAATTGATTGTTGTCTCCAACAAGGAGAAGAGTGAATAGCCTTGTGCAGTAATGAATTGAGTTTGATTGATTTGATTCGCATCCATATCAGGTCATTTCAATTAATTATCATAATTCACGGTGAAACAGATACATACATAAATGAATGATTGAAATCATTTCTTTCAATAACTTTCTCCCTTCATCTTTTCCTCTCTTCCTGCTTGCATCGTTGCATTTGCATTTCGTGAGATTTGTAGTGATGCTTCCATCTCGCAGTACAGAACTCCCTCATCTCTCTACTGTTTTCTTTAGATTTGCTAAATTTTAATTCGTTCAAAGTTTTCGATTTTTAAATTCTTCTAGAACACTTGGAACCTCAGCACATTACCTGGATCGAAAGTAGGGATTTCAATTCTTGAATTTTTAAAGTTATCCCAAAATCATTCATTGTTGGATCAAAGTAATTAAAAGTTTTCGAAAATTTAATAATATAAATTTAAATAATTGATTAATTTATCTCTCTCTATCCATCTATCTATCTATCTATCTATCAGTTCTGACAATTGTTGATAACAACATGACGAATATTTTTTGCAATTTCTTGACTATTTTGGTAATGCCGTAAAAATCAGCATTTGTCGTATTTTGCCAAAAAATTTAGAAATTTATTTTTGAATCTAGACGACTGCAGATGTTTTCATGAGTGATGTGGGAAACTGAATGGAAACTCACGGCTTACTTCATTGAAAGTCAGGACAGTCTGGATCTAGCATTAATACCATTCATTTCATTATCCGCCATCAGTTCTATTGCGAACTTTAGCGATTTAATGAATGAAGGATGTGTATGAGGCGCGCTCCTGAGCGATTCGTCTTATTTCAGCCAAGTTCATTGCAGTGGCTGTAGTGATCCATCTCATTGCTGGTCTTCCTCGTCTTCTAATTCCTTCAGTTCTTCCAATCATGATATCCTTCTCCATGATTGCTGTCTTCTGATGATATGCCCGAAGTACGCCAGCTGCAGCTTTGTGATTTTGGATTCCAGCGATATTTTAGGCTGAATTTGATTCAGTATTGAACTGTTGGTTCTTTTGTCGTACCATTGAACCGATAGAATCCTCCTCCAACACTACATTCAAAAGTATTTATTTTGCTTCTGGACAATGAGGAAACAGGACAGAA
>JABVXS010001206.1:0-17200 GCA_013365335.1 Madathamugadia hiepei | reverse complement strand
GGTATCGGCTCGTAGGGAGTGACCATACCATTTGAGGCGATCTTAATGCAATAAATCACCAAAAATGTCTGCTTCCCTCTGCATCTTATGCTGCTTTTTTTCTACAAGCAATTTTTTTCAGACAACCTATGACAGCACAGAATAAGGGTATAGTTAGTTCACAGATGATGCACTCCATAACGCAGTTATCTATTTCAACAGATAACATGCTCCGCCATCAACTCGAGGACATGGCACGACGTAGCCAGCGAATTGGCTTCCTACCACCCGTACCTGAACTTTCAACACCTAGCGAATGTTCATTGCTAGATTCACAACGAATTGAGAGCTCTATCGATAGCACTACTACACCAATTAAGAACGATTTAACGCCTCCACCTCCATTGCCTTTGTCATCAGCTCCCACATCAGTAAATAATCCGATGAGTACATCCCTATTTCAAGAATTTTCAAATCGTCAACTGCGTCAGCAAGGTTAACTAGTTTTTGAACTGCTTTTGAAATTCAGACTGCATGTCATATTACAGAAAGGGCAACAGCTACGTTCCACAAGTTTCATTATTCATTGGTGCCACATACTTTTCTTCCCGGGAAAATCCCCATTCCATGCAGTTTGAATATTGGAATTGTTGAAAAAAAAAACTTCTTTGATTGAATATAATTTCGCATATAAATGCATTAATAGGAAGAATACGATTTCCTACACCTTCACCGTTTTCTCCATTTGTTGACTTTGGAAATCAGATGATGCATCTCAGAACACTCGCACCGAGTGGTGTGTCATCATCAGCCGCTGATTATATTCCACGAAATTCAAATAGATCTCCACTTACGGTTTCAGTTTATGTTATCTAGAATGATGAATTCATGGGTTTTTTTCTCCTTTTTTCCCCGGTTTCTCCAGTTCAAGTTTTATCTTATTAGGCTCATCGTAATCGTTTAGCCAAACAATGTGTCGAACGTACCATCTGTTTCACCGGGGAATATGTTAGCTGCTGAGACTAACATCGAGCTTAATAAATTAGATCGATCACGAGTTCGAAACGCTGGTGTTGTCAGTGTTCAAACTGTTGCTGCGGCTTCTCAGGTAGCTTGCTCAACAGGTGTCCAGTTTGTTCCAGTTTGTCGGTAAGTTTCTAATTTATTTTATAAAATTCAATTCTGCCGCCGATGGATTTCTATTTTTTCTTAGCTACGAAGATGTGCAAGCGATACGGACCGTTGCATTCCACCCAACTGGTCGATTTTTTGCTTTGGGAACTAATTCGAAACAAATGCTTATCTGTAAATATCCTGACCTCAGAAAATTCAAGTATGTCACTTTATTCTAGCATATTAACTATAATAGTGCTGCACAAATTATAGCAATGGCATTTGGTGGTACAGCAATTTTGGAAATTATGGTCATTTTGATTAAAGGCGTGATCGACCTGATAGTGTCAGAACACGTGATTTATGATCACGAAAGAAAAACTGGAAGCTGATGCTACTTACTGAGCTCAACATACTTTTTCCAGTGGAAAGATCAAAATACTCCTATAGACATATAGAAAACGCCGATAAGTTACCCATGCTAGGTGCTTTTGCCAAAAACTTTGCACACAAATCTAAAGAATTTAGTCACCAATGGTGTATTTTGCTCCAGATCCGGAGATGCTCCTCGTAATGTCGAGGTGGTGCTATCAAGGCCAAAACAGCATCGCGGTAGTGTTTATAGTGTGGGATTTAATCCTACCGGAGAATTACTCGCGACAGGTTCCAACGATAAAACACTTCGATTAATGGCCTTTAACACTGAACACTGCAAAATTGGTGCACTTTTGTACATCTGCAAATAGGAATCAATTAATTATTTAATGTTAATAAATTATAGATTAAATTATTTCAAAGATAAGTCTTTGGAAATTTTTTTTTATTTTTTTAATGAGTTGTTACTAAATTTAGATTTTTCTTGGGGCTGGATTTAAAAAAAAAATATTTATCCTATTTTTATTTTTATAAATTACTCCGGAGTTAACAGGGTAGTAGACATATAAATAGTTTTTTTTTTTTTATTGTTGTGCTGATTATATCACTATAATTACGTTAAAAAAAATGAATATAACAAAAAATTATATCAAGAAATAAGAAAAAAAAACACAAAAAATCGATGAGACAAGGAACTATAAGAAAATAAAATAACACCATTGAAAAACAAAAAAATATATTTCTAATTGAACCGTAATCATACATAGGTAAATCTATTTAATATTCAAAAAATTAAAAAACCACGTATATATTTCATTGTTACTATTTTTTTTCGGGAATGACAAAGTTGTGGCAAATAGCTGCTGGTAACATTTTAATGAAATTCAGGTGCAGAAATGGAGCTAAATATGCATGATGGCACAGTCCGTGATTTAATTTTCATGGAAGATAAAACAAATCGAAGTACAATATTGGTTTCCGGTGGTGCTGGTAATTGCCGCATTCATTTGACCGATTGCACTACGGGTCAATCAATAATCTCGTACAAGGGGCATAATGGTAAGGTTTGGTCAAAAAAAAAAAAAAGATTTGTTTGTTCGTTTAAAAATTGCAACACAAATATGCTAAATTTCTTCCAGCAGTAATAGATGTAAATCAATGTGTTGCCTTTCTCGATGAAAATCTGAAATACTTGAAGTTAATGAGGCGGCAAAATCGTTACCTTTCAGCTCCTATTCTTGGCTTATATACATGGTGTAACGGGTTTTTTGTTAGTTGTTCACAAGATAAAACGATTCGATTTTGGGATCTTAGAGGACCAGAAGCTGTAAACGTCATCTCTCCGAATTCTAAGACATCGAGTAAGGCCCTTTGTTTCTCGCAGTTCTGTTAACGTTTTGTTTCTGTACAGTTCTTCGACTGTGAGGAATCAGCATTGTTGCGAGAGAGTTGAAAAACTATTTCAGAAGCATCAGCGACATCCGTTTGCGTGGATCCAAGTGGAAAACTACTAGTGTCGGGACATGAAGATGCATCGGTAATACTTTATGATATTGTCGGTGGTAGAACTGTACACATTTACCGACCACATGGTGACGAAGTCCGTACTGTAAGGTTCAGCAACGCTGCATACTATCTTCTTAGTGGTTCGTACGATAAAAGGTAGTTTTATTAAACAAAATTATATCAAATGTCATTTTTAAAATGATCAGATTAATTGGTTCCTTATAGAGTTGCAATCACGGATGTGAGAGGTGACTTGATGGCACCGTTAATGTACCTACCAGTCGCTGAACATGACGACAAGGTTATACAGTGCAGGTGATCATTTTAGAGTTTTTATCATTAGATGTTTTCTTAAGCTAAGCTCACCTTGAAGAGCATTTATTCCAACTGAATAAATCATACAGTATTAAATGCAACAGGATCTTAGCAATCTTCTTCCAGATGGCATCCACACGATTTCTCATTTCTGAGTACCAGCGCTGATCGTACGGCTGTTTTATGGTCGCTTCCACCTCCACCTCAGCATTATTAATAGTTCGCAAAATCTGATTTCAAAACTCAGTTTCTTGAAGAAGCATGAAAATGTTATATTTTTGTCCTTATTAAATATTATTTCTTGTACGAGTACTATAAATGTTTCCCAGTCCTGAATGCTTTATTACTCTTTGCATTGCAATGAAACTTCATCGAAAGCTCCTAACATCCTCGTTTCAAGTGATGAAAAAGTTCGGAACAAACATTGGAAAATGTAAGCCGCAAAAATGCTTACCACAGACAACAATTTGCTCAGCAACGGAACATATCTCTTACAATCTATCCATATTATTCTGGCACGGGTTCAATTAACTTTCGAATAATGTTGCAGCTATTATACACATCCAGGGGAATTTGAGAGAGTATTTCATGGCATGCCTCAATTTCCTGGCCCACATAAACCACATTACAACAGCGCTTCTCTGAAACTGACGTCAAACACTTCTGGCTTACCGCAATTTTGAATATACCACGTATTCAGGTGGAAACATCTCCTTTTCTGCGGGCCATTAGTACTGTAATTGCGCCCTTTGTGAAACTGCTTGATCCCTTAGCAAAAGTTAACTTCTATATAAGGTGTGAAATTAGTCATTTTCAACTGTACCAGATACTTCTGCTACACCCAAATTCTGTTGTACTTACAATGTCTTTTAATTATTCCTGTGATATGAAGAAATGAAATGATGCTAATTGCTGTTTTAGCCAGACGATCGCTGCGTGACACATCTCACATATTTGTTAAATCCACTCGTTCTTCGTTATTCTAGGTGTATCCATCATCAGGATCATTTAATTGCGCTCAGATGGGTAGACTTCAACAAATCAGCGAGCAAATCGATTTTGCAGCTGAGGAGTTGAAAATATTGCAGTGGTGGCGAGAAGAGAAGACATTCGCGAAATCTTTGGAGTGAACTTTAGTGTTTTCTGTTGTTTACCATTCCGAAGAAAATTTAATTACCATCTAGTATCTGTAACTCCAGCAAGCTGAGCTGGTTTGCTAGTTTTAGGATTTTGAACTATTTTGTAAAAAGCATAAAGTGGTAAAAACTTTATGTCGCAATTTCTGAATTTGTCGAAATGCTCACCATCTTTATATCTGTGTTAAAATCAGGCTTAGCAAAGGTCGAGCACGTTACACATTTTACGATGGTCCTCCGTTTGCTACGGGTTTACCACATTACGGACATATTTTGGCTGGAACAATTAAGGATATTGTTACTCGCTGGGCGCATCAAAATGGATTCCATGTTGAACGTCGGTTCGGTTGGGACACTCATGGCCTTCCAGTTGTACGTTTTGAAATTTTCATTTGATTTTACGAAAATTTTGTGAGTATGAACTAACTAAACAACACTATTTTTAAAGATAGAGACGTCGAAAATGTTTTTCAGGAATTCGAGATTGATAAAATCCTTGGAATTAAAGGTCCTAATGATGTCCTAAAACTGGGCATTGATAAATATAATGCTGAATGTCGAAGTATTGTTATGCGGTATTCATCAGAGTGGGAGGTTTAGCTTTATTCCATTTACATCCTCTATGAAGTGGAAGCTAGAGCCGTAAAATATTTCTCACTCAAGCATCCATATTTTAGCTCCTTTTTCTTTTCTGAACTTTGTTATTTCCAAATGCATTCTTGAAAGGGTATTTTTTGCAGAATGCAGTTGGACGTATGGGACGGTGGATTGATTTCCAAAACGATTATAAGACGCTTTATCCGTGGTTTATGGAAAGTGTTTGGTGGGTGTTTAGTCAGTTGTTCAAAAAAGGACTTGTATACAGAGGTGTCAAGGTGTGTTTTCTGGTTGTGTATATTACTAGTTAAGTTTTCTTTCAAATTTGTTTGAAAATATATTCTTTAAAATGAAAAGTACGTATCTTTAAGCATGTTAATTTATCACTGCTCCATTTTTTGAAGAATTATAACAATAATAATATTTCTTGAAAAATTTAGGTCATGCCATTTTCGACAACTTGCTCTACACCGCTTTCAAATTTCGAAGCTGGGCAAAATTATAAAGATGTTGTTGATCCTGCAGGTATTATTAGTTTACAGTAACTTATTTCTACAACCGTGATTCATCGTGCCATTTAGAAAATACTATTAGGTCCTCTTACAATTTTCCAAGGTCTATAATTAAGAGTCAAAAATTGAAATAACAAATTTGTTTCTTAAGCATTGGCTCACTGTTGTTGATTATAAGAAATTATGATTGTTTGAGTATACCAAGGTTTATTAATGTATGTGTAGTAGCTTTCCAATGTACGTAATCTTCAGAAATGTTATCATGCTTTAATGTAAACCCAAAAAACTTGAATTTATAAGATAGGGAAAAATTAAGTAAATAGATTGCTTTTGCTTCAATCAGGCAAGAATGGTGCTGTTTTCAGTGGTTGTTGGTTTTACACTGGATGATGATTCATCTATACAACTAGCTGCATGGACTACAACACCATGGACTTTACCGAGTAATTTATGTATTGCTGTACATCCAGATATTATGTACGTCACTGTTCGAGATAAAAAAACCGAAAAAAAATACATTTTGATGGAAGAGGTGTCCTCATTTGTCAAATTTATTAGAAATAGTGCAAATAACAAAAATGTATTCGATTCGCTGTTTCATAAGAATTTCTGTCACAACTTCTCAGCAGTAGTCAACGCAGTAGCTTTTGGCGGCCATTGTTCACTTCTTTCATTCAGATTCAGTAAAATTCAAGCGGGTGAGCGTAACACGCAGTCCACACTTTCTGAAAGGTCGAAAATACTGGATGGCTCTGTTAGTAGAGGAATAGTTCAATTTAAAACTTTTACCAGTTCATCGCTGGTGCATTTTTAGAGACTGTCCGAACTATACAAAGATGTCAATGATTGTGAGATTTTGGATCGTTTTAAAGGAAAAGTTTTGGAAGGTAAAACATACCAGCCACTTTTTCCGTATTTTGCTCAAATGAAAAATAAAATTGGTGCATTTCGGGTTCTTCTTGCTACGTATATCACCACTGATCAAGGGACAGGCGTGGTGCACCAAGCCCCTTATTTTGGAGAGGTGATTTATTCAAAATACTTTCTTTTTATATTATTTCTGATATTTCACGTACTCTTTTTTTGCCAGTTTCACGATGCAAAGTTTTAATTAGGACGTCAACTTATGCATTTCAAAAAGAAGTACAATAAAATTGGCTGTATTTTATTTCAGGTCGATTTTCAAACATGTTTGGATAATGGTGTCATAACGCGAGATATGAAACCAATCTGTCCAGTTGATGGATGTGGTCGTTTCAATGAGGAAATCACTGATTTTTGCGGTCAGTATGTAAAAGATGCAGACAAAAATATATGCAAATATTTGAAGGTTAGTGGAATATACGATGAAATTTCTTAGAATATTATTAGCTCGAAACTTAATTTTTCTGATTATTCTTTTTTAATATGTTTAAAAGTCGGTGTTCGGTATTATTCATTCAGACTTTGGAATTTTATTATTCTCGATTTTAGCAGCGTGGAAATCTTGTTAAATTGAGTGAAGTGAAGCACAATTATCCTTTTTGCTGGCGATCTGATACACCACTGTTGTATATGGCGGTACCATCGTGGTTCATTCGCGTTGAAGAAATCGTGCCAAAACTGCTAGCTAATAATAACAAAACTTACTGGCTAGTTTCCTTGTTATTCAAGTTTCGATACAGAAATTTGGACTTTGTGAATATATCGAATTGTTGAGGTATATTTTTCCAGGGTTCCTTCCTTTGTAAAAGAAAAAAGATTCGGTAATTGGTTAAAAGATGCTCGTGATTGGGCAGTTTCAAGAAATCGATTTTGGGGTACTCCAATAAATTTGTGGGTTAGTGATGATCTGGAGGAAATCGTTGCTCCATCTTCAATTGCTGAGCTGGAAAGATTGTCTGGGCAAAAAGTGACTGATCTGCATAGAGAAAAGTGAGTCTTTTTGAAGTTAAATGGAGTTAATTTGGGATTATGGCTCCATGCTATTTTAGGAATAAAAGGAGAAAACTAGAATTAAAGGAAGTTATTTGCAAGTATTGCTTTTGCAGTGTTGACCACATTACAATACCATCGTCTACTGGCCGTGGCAAGTTACATCGAGTTAGCGAAGTTTTCGATTGTTGGTTTGAGTCTGGTTCGATGCCTTACGCTCAGAACCATTACCCATTCGAAAGGAAAAGTGATTTCGAGAATAATTTCCCAGCTGATTTCATTGCTGAAGGTCTCTGCTTATGGAAACGATTTTGTTGTGAGGAATCACAGGAAGCATTATATTTCTCACTTGAAGACAAAAAATTTTAAAGCATAGATTAATCAATCGATACATCTTATTATTCTTTTTTTTTTTATTCTTTTCTTACTGTATGATGCTCAGAAGCTACATTAAATATTCACTCCAATCATAGTTTTTTGAGTTATAGTTTGAGAGAACTGTTCCTTTCTGTTCTTTTTGGTTTGTCTGAAAGTTATAGTTGGTGGAATAGCTTCTTCCTTTTCTTTATTCGCCGCTGTTCTTGAAATGTACATAATTTATTTAATTTTCTGACTTGCGTGTAAATTTTTAGGCATCGATCAAACACGAGGTTGGTTTTATACTCTTATGGTTCTCTCAACAGCCCTCTTTGATCGACCACCATTCAAGAATCTTATTTGTAATGGCCTGGTACTTGCTGCTGACGGCTCGAAAATGTCGAAGCGAAAGAAGAATTACCCGGATCCTTTGGAGGTTATGTGCTGGTTTTTTTAATTTCGCAAATCTGCAGAGATAGTCACTTTTCATACACAAATGAACATCTTTCTTTAATGACCATTATGAACATGAACTAGCTTTACAGATTGTTGAAAAGTACAGTGCTGATGCTTTGAGAATTTATCTGATAAATTCACCTGTTGTTCGTGGTGAGAATTTACGTTTCCGAGAGGAAGGTGTCAGAGATGTGCTGAAAGATGTACTGATACCCTGGTACAATGCATACAGATTTTTTATTCAGAATGTGCAAATTTATGAATGCGTTGGTTTTCATTGATTTATTACTTTTCTTTACCCATGATTAACAAAAATTTTGATTTCAGAAAATATTGCTAACATTTTTCTTAGGTAGTATATTCCAAGTAGTTAATTCTTGTTAGTTTATCAGGTTGTCCATTTTTTTGCTTGTAACAGTTGTACAGTTTTCTTTATATTTAGACAAACAATAAAGAATTTGCATTACTTGGCGCTAAATCGGTTAATATCATGGATAAATGGATAATGTCGTTTACAAACAGTTTGCTGAATTTTGTTAGAAGTGAAATGAGTGCATATCGACTTTATGCAGTCGTTGAACCACTAACGAAATATTTCGACGCTTTAACAAACTGTTACATACGTTTGAACAGAAGAAGGATGAAAGTAAGATTTTCTAGGTTTTCATGCGATTTCTGGAAATTTACATATACTTCATATAGTCAATGTTTTTGTTTTAACTTGGCCTGTGTTATCTTGATTCAATTTCTTGAACCATCTACATTTTCAGATTTGTGTGATTGTCCACTGCTTGTTTTGAGAAGGACTTTCCGCTAGCAAATCAAACTTTTTAGCTTCATTTATTAAATTTATCATTTCGGACTGTTTTTCCTTTCCTTTTCAGTTTTATTCTCTATAAAATTAAATTCATCTGATTATTCTACTCTAAAACTTAAAAGGAAATTGTGTACATAAATTCTAGGGTGAAGATGGTCCGGAAGATTGTTCACAGAGCCTTTCGACATTAGGAAGCGTCCTCGTATTGATCGTCCGGCTTATGGCACCATTTACTCCTTTTTTTTCTGAACATTTGTGGCGTAATTTACGACATATTTGTTTATCCTCCAGTGAATCCGTGCATTTCGAGATGATTCCAGAACCACTGTAAAAATTTAGTTAATTGTCTATTTACGAAGTTCAAATATGATGTTTCCCGGCTCTGACGGACATTTTTTTTCTCAATCATTCATGGTGTCATGCAGTCACATATGGTGTAATGTACTTTTTATCACTGTGCATTTATAGTGAATAGGATGGTGTCATTTCATCTAGTTTAAAGTTTTGGGAGCATGTTTATTTCATTTTCATCATTGTGGTATTGTCTTCACTTTTTCTGCTGTGGGTGCGTAAGGACATTTGATTATTTCAGTTTTAATTTGGGACATAGAGGAAGAAATGTTCCAAAATTAAATTTTCAGAAATGACGTAATTGATGAATCAGTGGAGAAACGAGTTTCAAGAATGAGAACGGTTATTGATCTTGTTCGGGTTTTAAGAGAAAGGAAGGGAATACCAGTCAAGGTACGTAAACTGTATTTTTTTCTTTGCTTGAGTTCTTTGATAAATCTTTTGAAATCCCTTCAGGCTTTTCAGGTTTCTGCTATACATGATTTATTTTACTGATACAGTCAAAATTTGCAGTATCCACTGAAAGAGGTAATCGTAATCAACCGAGAAAAGCAATTCTTAGATGACGTCTTATCACTGCAAAATTATATAGTGGCAGAGGTTAATGTGAGGATGCTGACCATTTCACACAACAAGGAGAAATATGGTGTGCATCTGAAAGCTGAACCAAATTTTCGCCTACTTGGCTTGAGATTAAAAGGCGACCAAAAAAAAGTTGTCGATTATCTGAAGGTGGTTTAATACAATTTAAAAAATAGTGTATGTTCTCCACTGGAAATTTAAACACTAATAGTTTTCGATTAGCTTTTCTGTAAATTTTGGCTGAATACTTGTTAGTTGTATAAGATGAGAAGTTGTATATCTCGCACCCTGCAATGATTTTGTAGTGCACTGGTAGGGCTACTTTAATTATTTTTCGAGCATTCTTTCCAAGAATTAAAGTCATACTAGGCAGTTGGAGGGTCTATCTTACTTCTCTTAGTAAGTTGGAAATACTCCCGTTATCCTTACTTCCAAAATACTGATATTGCTTCAGTATATTTAGTGGAAGGACTTTTTTTTTCAGAATCAAGTTACTGAAAATGAATTGGAGCGGTTTGCAGAACGGGGTACGTTAGATGTATTGGGTTATGAATTGACTGCTGAGGAAGTGAGCTTGTCTTATGCATGTTGTGGTGTTCAAACTGCTAATGAGCAAATGGAAGCGCATTCAGATGGCCAGGTATTTGTGAAACTGTTTGTGATTTCCACTACTGTACGTTTATGACTATGTAGGTGTGAAATCTTTTAATGTAGCCTTGGCTGATGTTTCCATCAGTTGTTGGCAATCACAAATTTTGTTTTAGTCAAAAAGTTTTCACTTTTCAGTTTTCAAGTTCGTTTTCAAAAATTTCTGTCTGTACTCAGTAATTTAGACAATAGTGGTAGTGGATACAGCGGAAGATGAAACTTTGAAGGACGAAGGTTTTGCACGTGAGATTATCAATCGAGTACAGAAGCTGCGTAAAAGTGTAAGTTATGGTAGTAATCGGAATGAGAGGGTGCGAGCGACTGAAGAAAACGATGGTCTTTCTAAGCGGTAGACCACATTTGACCGCAAACTTGTTGTGTGAATAGATGATATAATTTTCCATTACTTCAAGGATTTTTATCATAATCCCACATCTCGATTTTTATATTGGGTTGTTAATCCACACATTTAGCAAAAAGAGGCTAAATTATGTTTTCTGCAGGCGAAATTGATTCGAAATGATAAGGCAGTAGCATATTGTCAGGTAAGTCCTTCTACTCATCGTCTGACTGCAGCAATTGAGGGCCACAGTGAATTCATTGAAAATGCAACTGGTACTTCCATACGTTTATCCAGTGTACCTGATGATGCAGTGCCAGTGGCAGTATCTTGCAGCTCGGTGAAAAACGCAGAAGTGAAGGCATGTTGTTTTAGTAATAATTTATAATCGGATCAGATGAAATAACTACGTTTTCCTCCACCTGAAATGGATCCACTCTTTTAAATGAGCATTGACCATTTTTTAATGAATATTAACAACTTAAATCGATTTTAGTTACATTTGGTCTGCCATCGGACGATTTCACCCTCATTAACAGTGCACTATGGTCCCGAAAAGCATCATATATTGCTGGAAGCAAATAGTGAAGCTTTGACATATACCAGGTTATTGTATGAGATACGTGCCGTCTTTTCATTATGGTACAAATCAAAGATAATGCTTTCTATAGAGTCACAACCAAAGACATTTATTTCATCCAAATGTACCTTGTTTGATTTAGCTGGCAAGGACATTTATGTTATTGCTTCTTGAATTTGTTTTGGAAATGTTAAATTATATTTTGGATTGCCACCACTCCATAATTTCTCTTTTGATAGCCTTTTCCATTTTTTCTGTCGTCTGAACTCAGAATTTCTTCTCACTATCATTTACGCTTGCCGCGCTCCAAATTTTTATGCTTCTTTCGGTTATTGAACATTGAAGATGTTTCATATCAAGAGATGCACATTTTTCGTGAGCCGTAAGCGGGCTTTTATAAATTTTTGTTGCATTCATTAGTCTTTGCACTCTGTTGTAAGCATTTTCAGATGCATCTTATTCACCTTCCTTCTATGTGTGCACTTATGGTTTCATCTTTGCAGACTTTATGCTTGTTAGTTATTTGTTGACATTGTTTTTCTTAAGCGTAACTTTTTCGTTTTTTTCAGTTGATATTTGCTGTTTGACCCATAAAAATTTTATGGCATAATTATGAGTTGTGAAATCTAAAAGTGTGCATTCCTACTTTGACTGCATTACTAGCAATAATCATTGTTCTCTGCATCACAAAAAAATCCTCACTGTCCACAAATTTCGGTGCAAAATAGCAGTGTGCCTGGAATCAGCACCAGCGGATCTCTTAAGCTAAAGTGAACTCGCTGGGCTGAAGTAAAGTAATATTTTGCTTTTGAAATATATTTTCAAGTAATTATTATGATCACTGAAATTGCAAAAATGCATTGACAAATTTGACACTAATTTTGGATCATAATAGTAATCGTCGAAGAAGCTAAGACTTATCAAATAGAAAACAACGGCAACAAAGAGAAAAATTATGAGAACTGTCGTTAGTGTTAGGTAGGCATAGGTGGCTCTGGCTCACTTTCTTCCATTGTAATCTTCAACATTTTGAGCTGTTGCATCAGAAATTCCTTTTCCATTTTTAATGTCTGAACTTCACTTAGTGCATCATCACGTTCTGACCGTATCTGCAATGTAATCTCATGGAATTCAAAATTTTTGAACTTTCGTAATAGCTTATTTCTTTAGTACAGAAATTCAACATTTCCAATCCAAAAACTTTCATGCACGCCAAGTTCGTCTGAAGGTCACCATATATATATATATATATATATGTATTCCGAACATTCCAAAAAGCAATATATATATGTGGATAGATTACCATAAATTATTCAAGCGTAATAAGTTTATTTCTAAATCGACGCATGCATATTGTCATTTCAAAAATAAAATTTTTCAGTTCATGAAAGGTTTACAAACCGCTTCAAATTCTTTTGAATCTTTCTGTGAAATTGTACCAGTATTGAGAGTTGTTTGCTCTTGAAAACGTTTCAATTCCTCAATCTACAAAATGTAAAAGAAGCCAAAGAAAAGAAGAGTGAAACACTAATTAGTGATATTTGTTGTCTTCTGAACGACAAACATTTTCTACAAACAGAAATTTGTTCTGAATACAGAAAGAGTACAATAAAATCTATTGGTTTTATTTTATGAACATTTCAAGAAACCTCCTCTTTGGCAGCTAAACGAGAAGCTTCAAGCTCTGAACATTTAGCTTCCATCATCATTAGTTCAGTTTGTAATTCACTACATCGATTTTCCACTCTATGCATGCTCCTGCAATAATCCCATTATTTCAGTCTTTCTGAAACAATATGATTCTGAACATTCCAAAAAGCAAATCTTTCTTTTCCAATAATAAATTAAAAAAAAAAAAACAAACAAACAAACGTACTCAAATAACTTTCCTTGTGACCCATCCAAACGTAACCATCGTGAATTCACATCTAACTGCAAAAATCAATTTTTTCAAAACTTGAAAACAAAAAGCAATCAATTGAAGCACAGCAATAATTTCTAATTCCTAATGTATAATTTAAATATTTAAAAAAAGAAAATTTGAATATTCCAAAAAATGAATGACAAAGACGGTGGTGGTGGTGGTAGTGGGTGACCTTAGCAGTCTGAGAGCAGATGATAGGAAGAATGAATGAGAAGTTCAAATTCTATCCTTCAATTTCATTCACATTCTCCCTTTCCCATCACTGCCGTTCATTTCAGAGAATCTGTAAAAATTAGAGAATTTTCTGTGCCGAATGTGCGGGTCATTCAGCAATACCGTCTCTTTTGCATTTTCAATTCCTTTCTGTCCCAACTTCACAAGCCACCACAACAATGTCAAACAAAAAGCAAACACGGAATTTGCTTGCATTCAAGCACCATTTTGTGATAATAGCACAAATTTATTTGCTAGCAACTTAATTTTAGGTAATACTTGTACCGATTGGTCTGTGATGGTTGATTCATGCATATGTTCCGGTCGTACCTGACATTCTTCATCAAGCATTATTGGTTGTGTTGCTGATGGAGAAGTTACTTCTAGTGGCTGGAATATAACATGATTTGGATAAAATCAAATGATAAATTTGATTTTCAACGATTTCATTCATATTTTCTGCAATGAAACTGCTAAAGAGCAATGCTGGAAGTTTTTGTGTTTTTTTGACGATATTTTTGGTGAAAATTTGAAATGCTATTGCAATTTCAAATTCTTCCCTGAACTTTTAGCATGAAACTATTCGGCTAATTTATTCAACGAGTTTCCCCATGCCCACCTCGACCCCACAACAACTCCTTTGCTAGCTTGCTCGGGAGGGAGTTCTGTTAGCCAATGTCTTTAAGTCACTCGCTGGTTAGGCGAACCAACGTGACTCGCTTTGTCACCTTGCCCAAGGGATCCCGTGAAGAGCACTATGGTGAGTATTGCTCCTCTGATGTGACATCCTCAGCGTGAGATGCATGGGCAGCTCCGTCTAGTCATACCACTCAAACCTCTCCGCCACTTTATGGCACTCACCACGGAGAACAATGATGACCCTGGCACAAACCGAACCTGTAATCTTCTGGTTAGAAATCAGATGCTTTCGCATTTGGCTGGATGGTGACCGAACTTTGGTATAAAATGAAAAAAAAAACCATTTGGTTGACAATCCGTTCCTTCTGCATTAGATGCATTTGAGCTTTCATGCGTAAATTCTCAGCTTCTACGGATCGTTTTGCACTTGATAATTTCATATTTTCCTCCTGAAATAATTCCGCTACATTATTTTTCAACATTGAACGATCATGCAGTCTATCGCCGTTTAATTATTTCTGCGACCATTGAGTTGTTGTTCTTGCAGTCATGGTAAATGACCAAACGATAAGCACACTACGCACACTTATTTCCTACAAACCTTTGCATCAGTAAGTGCTATCCGCAGCGAATGTCCTTCGTTCCGTGCTCGGTTCCGTTCGTTCCGCACGGTACTCCATTTTTGCCGCCATGATGCGGTACATTCTGACCACCATCGCATCGTTTTTTCCATCTGAGCTGCTCTTTGTCGAGCCTGAAAATGATACGAGTAGTAGTAGTAGTAGTAGTAGTAGTAGTAGTATCATGCAAAGTAATTAAACAAGCAATTTATAAATACCTTACTACTACTACTACACGTACTCAAAATTTCGAAAGCAATTTTGATTTCTAGTAGCAACGAGACAAGACAAAATGACCATGTAACACCAAATGACGTAAGCAACGAAAAAAAGCAAAATAAAGTTTGGATGAGAATGCAATTTGGGAATGGAATATTTTCATGATGAAATGCGATGAGTTTAATTACTACTTCATTAAGCTCCTGAAGCCGCGCCATTTCGCAGGCATCCCAGTCTGTATGTTGGCATCTCCCCCAAATATTGCCCGCCGAAAACGTACGTATTGATCCTAGAACAGTGATGTTGTCAATCTTTCTATTAATAAGTTAAACGTGTCATACTGAAGTCTAATTTACTCATGAAAATAACAAACAAATATTTGATAAAATTATTTTAATTTCAATTTAATTTGCTTGCCGTATTATTGAAGTTATATAGCTCTCTCTTTCCATAGTAATTATGACAAAAAAAAAATTTGTTTTTTTGCACCATTTTTAGAAGTTAAAGGCTGATCGATTAGTCACACAATGTCAATGCATTGGTCTCGGATGGTCATATCCATAGTGATTCAGGCCACTTCAAATTATTAGCCTTAATTTTTTTTCTTTTGCCCACTAATTTATGAAAACAAACAATAAATGGAAGCGAACGAGTTAGACGAGGTCAACTGAAGTTATTTTTTGACAGTGCTGGTAACCCGACGATGTTCTATTATTCGTGTCCGAAGTTTTGTTATACAAAAGCCAGCAAGGAATCATTCTTTAAAAAAAAAATTTCAAATTTAACTAAAATTATGTTAGCTGATATTAATGCTGTAAATCATTGACTACAATCATCATTTTCAGTTGTTAATTTGTAAAACTTTTTAAGTGCTCAATTCCATCCAACGCGTGTAAACAAAAGAACCAAAAGGAATTTTATTAAAATTATTTCATTCACGAAACTTGAAAATATTGGCGGGAAAAAAAGAATTGGAAAAGTGCAAACCTCCAAGATTAGAATATCGATTGTATATTGTAGCATCCATTGATCCGTGATCAGTCATCATTTCGTGGAAAAATTTCGTTGAATAGGAATGAGAGCTTTGAGGAATATCCACACAAATGTTTAATAATTTGAAGGGGATAGTTGTTTGGGAACACCTGACGCTTCTTAGCTCATTCCATCACTTACTTTTACCTTTCAATCCTAGCAGCAGCTATCATAGTATGCAAACACTCCAGCTTATAACCATCTTCATCCTAGCTTCGTCTAGGATATCACCATTAACTTCTGCTAATGTTCCCATCATTCATCGAACATCATTCCAATGCTTTGGCTCTATTCTCATCCTATCAGTTTCAGATTCTTCACTTAAATTCTTCCAAAGCTACAAATTCAAATTCTTTAATCAGTTCTTCTTCTTTTTTTTTTTTGGGTCAGAGCAAATTTATTTTGATTAATTTTGCAAAAATTTGTAATTAAATTTTTTTTTTTCACGAAATTGCTATTTAATTTGATTTCTTTCACTTTTTCCAATCCATATATTTCATTAAAATTTCATTGAAAAATAACCTTTGCTGCTATTGACAGATGAAACTTTCAATCCTTTATTGCTAAGAAGTGATGTGCACGTAGAGTGGCAAAAACATTGCAAATGAAATCTAAGCAAATTTCATCGAAACAAAAGTACAACCATCTGCTTGTCACAGAATAAAAAAGGTAAATGAAATTACAATATGCTATTTCCCTGCTTGAATTGGTATACACAATCAGTCCATAATTGGCATGGTGGCAACAATGAATGCTTAATTAATCCCTGCAAAAATGGCAATCAATCAGTACAGTGAAATTTAATTTTTCCTTTCCAATGGAACTGTCTGTGCTACCTCAATTTTCATTATTGTCTCATAAACAGGTGTATGAACTATATCATTTTCGCTGAACTTCATTGATGTCTTTAATTTAGCAGTGGTAACAGTTGCAGCAGTGGTAGTAGTAGTAGTAGTAGTAGTAGTAGTAGTAGTA